>JAJOZX010001857.1:0-165000 GCA_023014485.1 Bathynomus jamesi
CTCCTTAAATTAACATGGAAGGCAATTATCACCTACCGATTTCATTCTTTGTTGGCTCATTACCGAAATTTTATTTCACAGATGGTTAATGATATTTAAATACTACCGATTCAGTTCACAGATATGACTCAAATCAAATCGAGAATTTGTTAAAGTGATTTCTTGGGACTTTATCTTGGAAGAATAGTGGGGTCTTTCCCGTTTGTGGGGTAGCAGCAAGTTTTAATGAAAATCGGTATACTAATGTAGTTTTGGTCACTGATTTCAAAAATAACTTTTTTTGGAGAAATGAAAAACAAACATGTTACAGCACTTTAAATAATTAGTGTGTGTTTTAACTAGCTTAAACTAGTTAGAGGATTGTATCAAATTTAGTCAGTCACAAACTACTACCGTTTATGAAAAAGAGCTCTAAGTGTGGGAAAGCGTGTTCCTTTGATAAAAATACCCAGTTCTTTCGTTGCCAAAAGCGTCGATCAAACGGTAAAAAGTGCAACTTTACGAAGAATACGTTTTTTGAAGGATCCCCGGCAGATCTGTAAAAGTAGCAGAGAAAAAAAAAAAAAAAATATCAAGAATTAATGCCCTGTTAGGTCAAATGAATGCCCTTGACGATTGGTTAGGGTAAGTCATGATATTTTCGTTAAAAACATTAATTATTTTGAAATCAGTGACCAAAACTACATTAGTATACCGATTTTCATTAAAATTCGCTGCTAGCCTCCAAACGGAAGAGATCCGAATATCGTATTTAATGCTATAGACAAATCGAGCATAGGATTTACTATTACTACGAAATTTTACAAGTATTATAAACAATTTACTTACACATACTTACAGTAATACCACTTATCGTGGAAACTTACTTTGCATCTATTGATGAAGCCGAATACTTCAAAAGCTTCACTAACTGGAGCTTCGAAGAATAACGCATGGCTAAAGTCTTAGATTTATAAGAATTCATTATAAACTTGATTATTTAACAGCTCTTCGTCCTTTTACTTTCTTGACTGTTTAAAAACAGTTGGTCGGTTAGATTTTCCAACTGACGTCCTCCTGAATAAAAGTTTCTCGATCATAGATAGCTGGTTGACTCATTTTGCGTCTTTCAATTAAGAAGGGTCATTGAGATTGACTGTAACAGAAAAAATTATGACCGCCAAAAGAAAAACTGTTTTATCACCCGGAGTGGAATTTATACACTTAGGATTTTAAAGTTCATTGGAATTCATTGGTCTCTCCTATTAAACAGGTCATTTATTTTTACTATTCAATTAAAATAGAAAATTCGAAAAGATACATTAACAAAAAAACACATTAGAGTAAAATTCCAGAATCCAGACGCAATTCGAGGACAGACTAGCAGACTTAACCAAACCAAATCAACCCCTAACGAATCTAACCTAGCCTAACCATGTCTAGCTAAATCTAACTAAGTTAATTTTGTAAATTTATTGACCGACTGGCTTTTTCTCAGTTTAACAAACGTGTATGAAATTTTATACCTAAATTAAAAATGGTTAATTCTCATTTTTATGTTGGAGGTTTCTATTGAATTTCTGTTTATTGTGATTTCTCTGTCGTTTCTTAATGATTTCGGGGTGCTGATTCCAAAAATGATATTGGTTTTGCTCTATCATCAACCGTTTCAAAAATATAGGTTACCACATTTTTCATATGGCAAAGTATATAAAGAAGGCTAACAAATATTTTCTGAAAATAAACAACACTATTGGAAATTAATGTTTATTGAGCCAAAATTGTTTGACAAACCCAAAATGGTGTAAAGGAAATAATATATATCATGAGGAGAACCGATAAGAGAATAACAAGCCTCGTTATGCAGTGTGCGTTCCTTAAAAATGCACTGAAGAACGCGACTTCCGCGTATGAACATTCTTATCCTTTCTGATCAGCGACCATACGTAGTCTCCCATCATGGAAGCATCCCAATGGCCCTGGTACCTTTTCTCCATCGTTTGAATATCTTGATGGAATCTTTCGCCATGTTCTTCACTCACATCGCCCAGGTTATCACGAAAAAAGTCTAGATGTGAATGCAGATAGTGTAATTTTAAAGACATACGGCACCCCATTTTGCCATAGCACTTAATCAAGTTTGACACTAACTCCTTATAGTTTGGTGCTTTATGGTTGCCTAAAAATCCACGAACCACATCACGGAAAGCACACCAAGCCTCTTTTTCGATCGGAGTCATCTTGGCTTCAAGGTTCTTTGAATTCAACAGCGCCTTGACTTGTGGTCCTACAAAGATGCCAGCCTTGACTTTGGCCTCAGAGAGTTTAGGAAACATGACCCAAATCTGTTGGAAAACTTCCCCTCCAAAATCTAACGCAGTTACAAACTGCTTAATTAGACCCAACTTAATATGGAGAGGTGGTAGCAGAACTATGTCAGGCTTCACAAGAGGTTCCCTGAGTACATTGTACTTTCCTGGTTGCAGTCCTTCACGTGGAGGCCACTGAACTGTTTTATAGTGCTCAGTTGAAGCCCTGCTATCCACAGGCAAAGAAAACATGAATATTTAGTAAACCCTCCTTGTAAACCTAACAGGAAACCAATCATTTTGAAATCACCACACACGTCCCAGTTATATTGTTCATACCTGATTTGAGTGAGCAGTTGTTTGACATTTTCATAGTCCTCTTTCATTTGAACAGAATATGCAACTGGTATAGATGGATATTTGTTCCCATTGTGGAGTAGAACAGCTTTTAAACTCCGAGTTGAACTGTCAATAAACAGGCGCCACTCTGAGGGTATATGTGTTAACCCAATAGCTGTGAATAGACCATTAACCTCGCTGCAATAACAGAGAGAGCCATTGACATCGTAGAACCTTGCAAACTCTTCATGCCGCTTTCGGTATACAGTGCTCTTGAGTCTGGAGGTCAGAGCTCAGACCCTGATTTCGTCAGACCCAAATCTCTAATTAAGTCGTCCAATTCCCTCTGATTTGGAAAGTGAGGGTTTGTACTGAAAGTTATTGTATATTCTTCATCATGACTGTCCTAACTAGCCGACATCTCAGATGAGCTAGCTGCATCCTCATTTTCAACCTGCAAAGCAAAGAAACAAAATATAGGCATAGCTATATATGTAGAAGAGCATCAGCACTAAGAAAAATCGACACATAATGACCCACAATCTGTAAATACAGAAGGTAAAGTAATGGATAGATACCTGTTCTGGTGGACGTGGTATTGGAAGACCTTCGCCATGTGGTACAGGAGCTATGGACGACGCTATGCTTGGATACTGAAGAGTCTGCCTTCCTTTAACTTTCCTGTACTTAGAAACATCTACCATGCAGTAGTAGCAATCGTAGTGGTGGCTCTTTGGTTCTCTCCATATTCTGGGTACCGCAAAGGGCATTGCCTTGCGTACTCCCCGCAGCCACCCTTCAAGTGTGGAGCGGCAGCTTCCACAGATCACATCGGGTGCCCATGGCTTATCTTGGTCACCTATAGGCATACCAAAATAGAGCCGATACGCGATCCAGAACTTGGTGCTTTTCACAATCTTGTGCGATACTTGCTTGGGGCCTATGTAATACCCACAAACGTAGCAGAATATATCCGGCGAGTGTTTACAAGCTCTAGTTGCCATTCTCTTTACCAAACTGTACTACATTAATCATAACCTGCAGATATAGAGAGAAGAGTTATTAAATCTGCAACAGATTACAGATTCCAGAAAAAAGATGTATTCACAACAATGAAATAATGTTCGCAATAAAAAAGGATCGATAACATTCAAATCGTCAGCACAGAGAAGCACAGAAACACAGTACCTCAGTGCTGGTAACCATCAGACAAACAACCTGCTTTCTTTGTGTGCTCACACTTACTGACTTCTCAGACTCTGCGCTCTTCTTTATATAGCACAGTGGAAGTTTCGGGCAATCTCTAGAGCAAGAAACTGTCAACGAACATCCGGATTGTTCTCAACAATTCCTGATTATTCTGATATTGCTGCGCCCATAATAACATTACACTGGTAAAACATGAAAAATGGATTATCTCTGAAACCATTGATGATACACACAAACCAAGGCCAGATTTGGACTCAGCGCCCACAAATGCATATAAAAACAAAAAATTCTATATAAACAGAATCAGTGTTACACTGTTATTTCATTACGAGAAACCCCCAATTCTGGAGGTAACTATGTAGTTACCCTCAATTTTGCCAGCAACTACGTAGTTATCTTAATATTTGGGGCAACTACGTAGTTACCACCAAAATTAAGGTTAACTCGAGTTATTCCCAATTTTGTCGGAAAATACGAAGTTACTCTGAATTTTGGAAGTAACTGCATAGTTAGCCTTACTTTCGGGGCTAACTACTGTACGTAGCTACCCTCATTTATGTGGGTAACTACATAATTACCATCACAATTGCCAGTATCTCTAGTTAACCCCAATGTTGCCAATTAACACTATATTTTATTAAAACATTTTTTTATTTTGTAATGGTTTTAAAATTTTACTTATCTTTTACTTTTTATAATTTTAGAATTTACTCTGAAGATGAGGGTTGTATCCCTCGAAACGTCGGATTTATATTAAAGTCATGCTGTATGTCGCTTCCTTGGTCTTCCTTCTCATTATTATATATATATATATATATATATATACACACAAATTGAGAGAGAGAGAGAGAGAGAGAGAGAGAGAGAGAGAGAGAGAGAGAATCATGCAAACGCGGATCTAAAATCTGCATTTTGCATCAGAAAATAAAGCTCGTGCGAAATGCGTAAACCGAAATAAAAATAGACTGAGAAAAAATATAATGAAATTCATATCATATTCAAACCAAACGACTCAGAAGCTAAACTGAAAACCACTGCTACTATTTCCACAATAATAATAATAATAATAATAATAAAGCTTCGAAAATGGTATATATATATATATATATATATATATATATATATATATATATATATATATATAGTGAGAAGTATACAGCGTGCCACATCCCCGATTCCCCGCCCCCGGAGTAACGGGAAATTCTTTTCCTCACCCAGCTTGAGTCATCTCCCCCACCCAATACCTCCCACAATACCCCTTTTTGATTCACTTCACGAACATGGAAATTAATACATACCCGCAACTCTGTGGTACCTGTAAAGATGCAACAGATGAGACAGGGGCGATGAGGTGTGACTTTTGTCAGCTACTTTTTGATTTTAAATGCCTAGAATGGGGAGATGAAAAAAATCTCCCTTATAACGAACGCAAAGCAGTTTAATGGGATAAAAATTTCTGCGAGAACTGCTTGACCGAATTAAACTCTTTTACAGTATTTAAAGCAGAAAGAGACTACGAGAAGAGAATGAAAGAGGAAAGTGGGAACAAAGAACAGTGGAAAACGGAAGAAACGGAGAAAGGCGAAATAGAAAAAAATCAAATACCGTCACAAAACGAGGCCGAAAACACAGGCGACAAAGTGTGTAAAGACAACACACAGCATAAGGGCAACGAAGGACACAAACATAACTAGCACAAATAGCACAAATAGGACAAGACTAGAGGGCAATCAAGAAAACGGAGTGAAACTGTCTCCCAATAAGGAGCAAAAAACAAAGGCCAAGAGTAAATATGGGGAAGGAATTATATGCAGGTATTAGATAAAAGATAATTGCAGATTTAAAAGAGGACAATGTATATTTGAACATCTCCCAATATGCAATTTCTTCAAAAATAATGGTCATTGTAAATTTGGAGACGGATGTAAATTCTACCACCCAGACATCTGCAGGACTTACGCAAAATATGGAACCTGCAAATTCGGGAAAAAATGCTACTATCAACATCTCCCGACGGACTCAAAGAACAAAGGAAAAAGTTTAAATGACAATAGAAATAACAACAATAGGAACAACAATAGGAACACAATAAGCAAACAAGAAAATGTTTTCAACATCGCGGACACATTACGGATGCTAAATGTCATCCACATGCAGTTGACACAGCTGGAAACCCCCGAGGCAAACCGCTACCGGGTAAGAAGCTACCAGTACAAGTAGGCGGAAACGGATCTCTCTCGGAGGATCATAGGGCAACGAATCAAGCGATATCGAAGGAAAACGAACTTGAAATGCGCAAGGGGCAACAAAAAACAGAACATAAAAATTGACCTGGCTAATATTCAAGGAATAAGACCAAACCAATCACTCAATAAGGTTTCGTACCTGAAAGGATTTATGGACGAAACAAGGGCTGACATCGTATGCCTCACAGAAACTCATCTTAAAGATTGCCAAGGAAATTGTGAAAACTGCGAACATTGTATTGACAAGAAAGAGATAAATATAGAGGGCTTCAACTTACTAAGAGCGGATAGAACGACGAGACGTAAAGGTGGCTGTGCTATATATGTACAGGAAGGTCATATGACAGAGACGATAATAAGTAAATCAAATAGCTATGTGGAACTCCTAGCACTGAAAATAGAAAAACTAAACGTGATAGTAATAGTCATCTATAGACCTCCAAGCACCCCAACCAAAAAATTCTCGGAGGCCATTGATGCCATCAGAAAGCTAATAATGGCCATAAACCCTCCATCCCCCAATATAATGATCTGCGGAGACTTTAACTTCCCATTTATAAAATACAAAAAGGTGCGCAAGAGAAGACCAGGAGCAAGCAAAAATGTTGATGGTTCTCACAAATGAGTTTATGCTGACACAGGAGATAACAGAAAATACCAGAAAAAATAATTGCCTGGATCTGGTATTCACGAATAACACGAACTTGATTGCTGATATAAAAATAACCCCAACCATTATCTCAGACCACAACTTAATCGAGATATCAACAAATATGACGACAGCATTAAAAGACAATACACATATTGAGGAAAGAAGTAAATTCGGGGCCTTTAATTTAAACTCCAAGACTATAAATTGGGACGCAATCACATCGCACATGGCCCAAATAGAATGGAGAACAATTTTCAAGAATAAAACAAATGAAGAAATGCTAACAACCTTGGAAGAAAAAACGCTGAGAATTTTAGAAAAATATGCTCCGAAATCACAGCCAAAAGGAAAGAGGAGCTGGCTAGAGAGGCAAAAGAGAAGACTATTCCGCAAAAGAAAGAGAGTGGAGGCGAAGTTAGGTAACTGCGGAGATAATGAGAGGAAGCAATAAAAGAAAAACTGGAGGGTATCGATAGGGAAATACAAGCCCTGATTAAGGACCATACAGAGAGGGAAGAGGAAAAGGTGGTAAAAGAAATAAAGGAAAATCCAAAATACTTCTATAGCTATGCAAAAAGGAAAACAAAAACGTGCGCCGCTATTGGGCCCTTAAGGACTAGAAATAATGAACTAACCGACGATCCAAAAGAAATATCTGATACATTGAGAGCTCAATATGAATCAGTTTTCAGTACCCCAAAAGGTGACAAAGCGATACCTGACATAAATGCATTCTTTGAAGAGGAACTGCAAGGAGAATATATAACAGACTTTGATTTTACACCAGAAGATGTAGCGAGAGCTATAGGACAAATGAAACCACATTCAGCTGCAGATCCGGACAATTGGAACGCATTATTGATTAAAAACTGTAAAAATGAAATAGCTACACCTTTATAGTGGATATGGAGAAGATCCCTAGACACTGGGGAAATACCGAGCATGTTGAAAAGAGCAAACATTGTCCCTATATATAAAGGAGGGGACATATCTCATAGGGTGTGTCAATTTGGGAGGTGAAAATTAATTTTTGCCAATTCCTTCACTGAGGGGTTTTAAAAATATGTTTTTGGATGTGAAGAATTCAAATCTGCTATTATTTTTGTGATTGCTCAACACTTAGCTTGGTAAATCTACGTTTGATTAAAAAGCAAATAAATTGCTCTCGGAAAACAACATTTATTAATTTTAGCTTCTCAAAATGTCAGGTAATGCTATAAAAATTTTAGTTTCTCTGCATAAAACATATCCTAGTAATCATAAAACATATCCTTGTAATCATAAAACAACATTAGAAAGTAATGACATCAGTAAAAAAAAAAATTTAAACAAGAAGTTTCATCAAGTCTTGCTTTGATTCGTTCTTGGACATCAGCCGCCGACTTGCTTCATGGCCTCTGATATAGCCCTCACGTTTCTCATGTGTATACACCCTGCCTGCTGCCTCTGTGACTTGTTTCACACACCTCTCTATTGACTGAGCATGACAGGGCCACTGTGGAACTTGCATAGGCTTGTCAAAGAACTTCTTTACTTCCGCTGTAGTCAGTTTACATGTCAAAGGAGGTTCAAATACCCCGTCAGACCAGTCTGTCAGCTCCAACACGGAAGAAGCACTGGGGTTGATGGAAGGTGTCTTCCTGGGACGTACAGAAAGATCTCCAAGTGTGTCATCATCTCCACCCCTCATGTCAACAATCTTTTGGACACCAGCTCTCCTCTCCTCACTGTCATCTGAGCACAAGAGTGTCTGGATTATCATTTCGCTGAATGCATACCATGCTGAGGGCTTGATGGTTGGCAAAACAGCATCCACTACAGCCTTCTTTTGCAGCCTAACTAGCCGCAGCTGAAACAAGATGTGGCGTCGGCCCAGTGGCGGTTCCTCATATGGGCAATATGGGCAGCCGCACAGGGCGGCATTTGTGGAGGGGCGGCATGAGCGCCTGCAAAAAAAATAAAAATAAAAATAAGAATAAATAAATAAAGAAATAAATAAAAATAAAAAATAAAATAAAATAAATAATAAAAGATCAATAAATATATTTTTATTAATAAAAAACCATCTATTGCATTTTCCATAAACCTTCCCATAAAAGACCTAAACAATGCAAAATGCTTCCAGATTAATATTATTGGGAATAAAGGCCCATACTTTAACATATGTAATGTTATTTTTCTGGGTTTGGTTAAATAGTGAAATGTATATTATTTATTACAGAACGAATCTTCACACTAAGCCACTAAGGTCTGTCAAATAACCGCAAATGGATAAGAAGAGGTCAAAGCTATCAGGTGCTCAGTTTAGAAAAAAGAGGAAAGAAGAAGAGGAGAAACGAGCAAAAGATAAAGGTATAGAGCTATGTCATCTACTCTTCACTGCTATATTGCACTGCTATTTTGTGATATAGCTTTCTGAGTCATTTGAAGTGTACTATTATGTATATAATTAGCCATTAACCAAGGAGGTTGTATTATTCATTTGTTTCCTATTCTAAAAGTTTAATAAATTGTGCTTAATAACATGTTAAATTAATTGTACTAGCCTATTCATGCATTGGTCTGTTATGTTCTATTTTACTATTTGCAGGGGCACTTTTGAAATATTTTGGAACACCCTCTGCACTAGCCAGGATGAGAAGCCGTCTACTTCTGCCATTATTGAGGCTGAGGAGCCATCTACCTCCTCAGCCTCACATATGTCTCCACAAATGCAGTCTGATCCTGAGGATGAAGACCCATTTGCTTCTACTTCTCCCCGGCAGGACTCTTCAGGTGAGTTTGTGTGCACATATGTCTGTGAGTGTGTGCGTGTGTGTGTATGTGTATGTGTGTGCATCCCTGCAAAGCATTTTGCAAACAGTTATAAATTATAATGTTATTATCACTGGGTCTGGGTTACTGGGTATGTGTGGTGTTTCACCACCATAATTCCATAACACCACCACCATAACAAAGTGCTGTGAATAATGTGTTATCTAACTTAGGTGTGTATACTAATGAGTAATGCTCTTGTTCTTTCTATTAGAAATGCCTGGAGCAGAATCGCCTCCTGAGGATGAGTCTCTGTCCACCGACCCTGCTAACTGGCCTTCAGTTCTGACTGAGAGAATTCGGACACAACTGGTTTCCAGGGGACCAAGTCAAGTACCATCTGACTTTGTATTCCCTAGAAACGACAGTGACGGAAGAAGTTTCCACCATCAATACTTCAGGAAGTCATTGGTTAGTGGGGAAAATATACCAGAAGTTGGTTGGTCTATTCCTTAAAAAACAACAGCCTTTTCTGTTTCTGTTGTACATTATTTTCCAAGAGGAAAATAAATTTAACAAGTTTGGGACTCTCGGACTGGAAGCATGCAAGCTCATTGCTCACATCACATGACAACAGTTCAGAACACCTAAATTCTATGAAAATCTGGAAAGAACTGGCAGTGAGGATGAGAAAGGGGGAGACCATTGACAAGCAGGAGATGGCACTTCTGGAGGCTGAGAAGTTGAGATGGAGAGCGGTGCTGACACGTCTCACTGCTATTGTGCATTCTCTGGCAGTTAGGAATTTGGCACTAAGGGGACATACAGAAAAATTGTTCTCACCATCAAATGGCAATTTTCTGAAAGAAGTTGAACTGATGGCACATTTTGATCCTATAATGCAAGAGCACATTAACCGTGTCCAAAAAGGGACCTCCAGTCACACCAGCTACCTCGGCCACCACATACAAAACGAACTCATTGATTTGTCGAGCAGCAAGACCATTTCAGCAATGGTGAGCGACATCAAACAATCAAAGTTTTTTTCAATAATTCTAGATTGCACTCCAGATATCAGCCACACTGAACAGTTGTCAGTTGTGATTCGGGTTGTGTCACTGGAGGGGAAGCCCCATATAAAGGAACATTTCATGGGGTTTTTGGAGGAAGAGGAGTCCACTGGTCAACATTTGGCATCTCTGATTCTGAAGAGACTGGAGGAGCTAAAAGTTCCTTTCATGGACTGTAGAGGACAATCATACGACAACGGGGCCAACATGAGGGGAAAAAACAAGGGTGTTCAATCCAGGCTCCTAGAAATTAATCCCAGAGCTCTGTTTGTTCCATGTGGGGCTCATTCTCTGAATTTGCTTGTGGCCGATGCTGCTAAGGGATCTATTGATGCCACAAGTTACTTTGGCATCTTGCAGAAGCTTTACAACTTGTTTTCAGCCTCCACACAACGATGGGCCATTTTGAAAAAACATGTGAACATCACATTGAAGATGTGGTCTGATACAAGGTGGGAAAGCAAGATCAAGAGTGTGGAGCCCCTGAGATATCAGGCAGCTGCAGTGAGAGATGCACTGATCGAGGTGAGGGACCACACCAAAGACTCTGTAATAAAGGTCGAGGCTCAATCTCTGTCAGAGGAGGTTGGGTCATACCGCTTCGCCATTTGTTCAGTGGTGTGGCATGACCTGTTGTGCCAAATTCAGCATGTGAGCAAGCAGATGCAGTCTCCTAGCATGCACGTTGATGTTGCAGTAAATCTCCTAAAAAAAACAGAGAGAGGTCTCCGCAATTACAGGGCAACAGGTTTTGTGGCTGCACAAATGGCAGCCACAGATATCTGTGAACAAATGAATGTGGAGGCTGTGTTAAAACAAAAACGGCTGAGGTCCACAAAGCGGCACTTCTCCTATGAAGCATCTGATGAGCCCTTGATTGATGCTTTGAAGAAGCTGGAGGTGACATTTTTCAATGCAGTGGTTGATGCTGCAACATCAGCCATTCAGGAAAGATTTTCCACGTTGGAAATTGTGGGAGAGAAGTTTGGAGTGCTGACACATTTCCAAAATCTCACATTTGAGGAGCTGACAGAACAATGTGTGAACCTTAGTACTACACTACACTTTAAGGGACAATCTGACTTGGATGGCAGAGAGCTTGCACAGGAGCTGAAGAACTTGCCTGACTTGCCATCAAAGACCATATCCTTGCTTGAACTGTTGACATTTATCCATGAAAGGGAGCTCTCTGAAATATATCCAAATTTGTGGACTGCTCTCAGAATTGGTCTTACTCTTCCAGTCACTGTTGCTGAAGCAGAGAGGAGCTTTTCAAAGCTGAAGCTCATCAAATCCTACCTGAGGTCAACTATGTCACAGGAACGCCTTACCGGTCTGGCCATCATCAGTATAAATCATGCAATTGCTGAGCAGATTTCATATGATGATTTAATTCATGACTTTGCATCAAGGAAGGTAAGAAGAGTCAGGCTTTAGATGGCAGTTGTGCTGTGGTGCAATTTATTTTGTTTCTTGTTCAAAGTGTAGCATAATAATTACCCTCTCTTAAGTGTCTTATTCTATTTATGTGATAGAGCATTTGTACAATTTAGAAATTTGATTCTCTAGTTTATTTATGGCAGTTGTGCAATTTAATTTGTATTTTTCCTGTTCATAGTATCATAATTACATTCTCTTAAGTGAGTTATTCTATTTACGTGATGAAGGATTTGTAAAATTCAGAAATTTGAGTCTTTGTTTTGGTTCTGAAGTTCCAACAATTAGTCCAATAAAAAGTTATTTTGTGAAAGAGTTATGTCTGTCCTTTATTTTGGGGGATTCGAATGTGTGTGTGTTGGCGAACAGGGGGGGGGCGCTGAAGGTGAGGTTCGCCCAGGGCGTCATGTAAGCTAGGACCGCCACTGCGTCGGCCTTCCACCCAAGAGTGTTTTACTTTGATGTTGAACCAACAGGGGTAGTACACACCAACAATGTATTCCACTATCAGTCTTAAGTTGTTGAGGGTTTTGCCTTTAGGGCTATGTTTTGAAACCCATATGCGACAAAGCCTGTTTGCTGTTGTCAACCACCTTGAATGGCTCACTGGACCAATTTCAAGAAGGGCCAGATCTGTGGGAAGTTCTCCTGTCCTTATGGCCTGTGTGATCCTATACCCAGTGGCGGTCCTAGCTTACATGACGCCCTGGGCGAACCTCACCTTCAGCGCCCCCCCCCCTGTTCGCCAACACACACACATTCGAATCCCCCCAAAATAAAGGACAGACATAACTCTTTCACAAAATAACTTTTTATTGGACTAATTGTTGGAACTTCAGAACCAAAACAAAGACTCAAATTTCTGAATTTTACAAATCCTTCATCACGTAAATAGAATAACTCACTTAAGAGAATGTAATTATGATACTATGAACAGGAAAAATACAAATTAAATTGCACAACTGCCATAAATAAACTAGAGAATCAAATTTCTAAATTGTACAAATGCTCTATCACATAAATAGAATAAGACACTTAAGAGAAGGTAATTATTATGCTACACTTTGAACAAGAAACAAAATAAATTGCACCACAGCACAACTGCCATCTAAAGCCTGACTCTTCTTACCTTTCTTGATGCAAAGTCATGAATTAAATCATCATATGAAATCTGCTCAGCAATTGTATGATTTATACTGATGATGGCCAGACCGGTAAGGCGTTCCTGTGACATAGTTGACCTCAGGTAGGATTTGATGAGCTTCAGCTTTGAAAAGCTCCTCTCTGCTTCAGCAACAGTGACTGGAAGAGTAAGACCAATTCTGAGAGCAGTCCACAAATTTGGATATATTTCAGAGAGCTCCCTTTCATGGATAAATGTCAGCAGTTCAAGCAAGGATATGGTCTTTGATGGCAAGTCAGGCAAGTTCTTCAGCTCCTGTGCAAGCTCTCTGCCATCCAAGTCAGATTGTCCCTTAAAGTGTAGTGTAGTACTAAGGTTCACACATTGTTCTGTCAGCTCCTCAAATGTGAGATTTTGGAAATGTGTCAGCACTCCAAACTTCTCTCCCACAATTTCCAACGTGGAAAATCTTTCCTGAATGGCTGATGTTGCAGCATCAACCACTGCATTGAAAAATGTCACCTCCAGCTTCTTCAAAGCATCAATCAAGGGCTCATCAGATGCTTCATAGGAGAAGTGCCGCTTTGTGGACCTCAGCCGTTTTTGTTTTAACACAGCCTCCACATTCATTTGTTCACAGATATCTGTGGCTGCCATTTGTGCAGCCACAAAACCTGTTGCCCTGTAATTGCGGAGACCTCTCTCTGTTTTTTTTAGGAGATTTACTGCAACATCAACGTGCATGCTAGGAGACTGCATCTGCTTGCTCACATGCTGAATTTGGCACAACAGGTCATGCCACACCACTGAACAAATGGCGAAGCGGTATGACCCAACCTCCTCTGACAGAGATTGAGCCTCGACCTTTATTACAGAGTCTTTGGTGTGGTCCCTCACCTCGATCAGTGCATCTCTCACTGCAGCTGCCTGATATCTCAGGGGCTCCACACTCTTGATCTTGCTTTCCCACCTTGTATCAGACCACATCTTCAATGTGATGTTCACATGTTTTTTCAAAATGGCCCATCGTTGTGTGGAGGCTGAAAACAAGTTGTAAAGCTTCTGCAAGATGCCAAAGTAACTTGTGGCATCAATAGATCCCTTAGCAGCATCGGCCACAAGCAAATTCAGAGAATGAGCCCCACATGGAACAAACAGAGCTCTGGGATTAATTTCTAGGAGCCTGGATTGAACACCCTTGTTTTTTCCCCTCATGTTGGCCCCGTTGTCGTATGATTGTCCTCTACAGTCCATGAAAGGAACTTTTAGCTCCTCCAGTCTCTTCAGAATCAGAGATGCCAAATGTTGACCAGTGGACTCCTCTGCCTCCAAAACCCCATGAAATGTTCCTTTATATGGGGCTTCCCCTCCAGTGACACAACCCGAATCACAACTGACAACTGTTCAGTGTGGCTGATATCTGGAGTGCAATCTAGAATTATTGAAAAAAACTTTGATTGTTTGATGTCGCTCACCATTGCTGAAATGGTCTTGCTGCTCGACAAATCAATGAGTTCGTTTTGTATGTGGTGGCCGAGGTAGCTGGTGTGACTGGAGGTCCCTTTTTGGACACGGTTAATGTGCTCTTGCATTATAGGATCAAAATGTGCCATCAGTTCAACTTCTTTCAGAAAATTGCCATTTGATGGTGAGAACAATTTTTCTGTATGTCCCCTTAGTGCCAAATTCCTAACTGCCAGAGAATGCACAATAGCAGTGAGACGTGTCAGCACCGCTCTCCATCTCAACTTCTCAGCCTCCAGAAGTGCCATCTCCTGCTTGTCAATGGTCTCCCCCTTTCTCATCCTCACTGCCAGTTCTTTCCAGATTTTCATAGAATTTAGGTGTTGAACTGTTGTCATGTGATGTGAGCAATGAGCTTGCATGCTTCCAGTCCGAGAGTCCCAAACTTGTTAAATTTATTTTCCTCTTGGAAAATAATGTACAACAGAAACAGAAAAGGCTGTTGTTTTTTAAGGAATAGACCAACCAACTTCTG
Source organism: Bathynomus jamesi (assembly GCA_023014485.1). Lineage (NCBI taxonomy): Eukaryota > Metazoa > Arthropoda > Malacostraca > Isopoda > Cirolanidae > Bathynomus > Bathynomus jamesi. Next base: position 15,118 of record JAJOZX010001857.1, read on the forward strand.
GTTATATTTTCCCCACTAACCAATGACTTCCTGAAGTATTGATGGTGGAAACTTCTTCCGTCACTGTCGTTTCTAGGGAATACAAAGTCAGATGGTACTTGACTTGGTCCCCTGGAAACCAGTTGTGTCCGAATTCTCTCAGTCAGAACTGAAGGCCAGTTAGCAGGGTCGGTGGACAGAGACTCATCCTCAGGAGGCGATTCTGCTCCAGGCATTTCTAATAGAAAGAACAAGAGCATTACTCATTAGTATACACACCTAAGTTAGATAACACATTATTCACAGCACTTTGTTATGGTGGTGGTGTTATGGAATTATGGTGGTGAAACACCACACATACCCAGTAACCCAGACCCAGTGATAATAACATTATAATTTATAACTGTTTGCAAAATGCTTTGCAGGGATGCACACACATACACATACACACACACGCACACACTCACAGACATATGTGCACACAAACTCACCTGAAGAGTCCTGCCGGGGAGAAGTAGAAGCAAATGGGTCTTCATCCTCAGGATCAGACTGCATTTGTGGAGACATATGTGAGGCTGAGGAGGTAGATGGCTCCTCAGCCTCAATAATGGCAGAAGTAGACGGCTTCTCATCCTGGCTAGTGGCAGAGGGTGTTCCAAAATATTTCAAAAGTGCCCCTGCAAATAGTAAAATAGAACATAACAGACCAATGCATGAATAGGCTAGTACAATTAATTTAACATGTTATTAAGCACAATTTATTAAACTTTTAGAATAGGAAACAAATGAATAATACAACCTCCTTGGTTAATGGCTAATTATATACATAATAGTACACTTCAAATGACTCAGAAAGCTATATCACAAAATAGCAGTGCAATATAGCAGTGAAGAGTAGATGACATAGCTCTATACCTTTATCTTTTGCTCGTTTCTCCTCTTCTTCTTTCCTCTTTTTTCTAAACTGAGCACCTGATAGCTTTGACCTCTTCTTATCCATTTGCGGTTATTTGACAGACCTTAGTGGCTTAGTGTGAAGATTCGTTCTGTAATAAATAATATACATTTCACTATTTAACCAAACCCAGAAAAATAACATTACATATGTTAAAGTATGGGCCTTTATTCCCAATAATATTAATCTGGAAGCATTTTGCATTGTTTAGGTCTTTTATGGGAAGGTTTATGGAAAATGCAATAGATGGTTTTTTATTAATAAAATATATTTATTGATCTTTTATTATTTATTTTATTTTATTTTTTATTTTATTTATTTCTTTATTTATTTATTCTTATTTTTATTTTTATTTTTTTTGCAGGCGCTCATGCCGCCCCTCCACAAATGCCGCCCTGTGCGGCTGCCCATATTGCCCATATGAGGAACCGCCACTGCCTATACCCGTACGCTTGATCAGTAGAGAGATCCTTTACGACATTGTCACTCAGTGAAGTAAGAGGCTCTCCAATTGAGAGTTTGGTGAATGAAGGATCAATTTCAAGTTCGGTTGCAGTGTCTAGCATCTTGCCAATGTTACCTGTCCACTTGTTGTTAGACAAGGTCTTCCCATCCAGTGCTGTGATCAAGTGTCGCAGGGGTAACTCGTTAGTGTGGAGGGCACAAACCAACCAGATCAGCTTACGGCAAAGCTTGACCTCTACCCAATGCATGGAACCACCCTCCCAGCCAGTGTTAACATTTGTAGAATCACCTCTAATGGGCTGCAGGCTTTTATCAATGCCCTTCTTCTTCATGAAATCTACAAGATTATCAGCAATAACTTCAGCAGGTTTTTTTTCTAGTTGAGCCTTTCTCAGGAGTGAAGTGGTAGAGATATCTTCCACCTGGCTCACTGCACACAGAATAATGCTCTTCTTTGATGATGCTGGGGAACTGACGATCTGAATTTTCTGCTTTCAGCATAACTTTAGTTGTATCTTGACGGCCGTCAAAGAAGATGCAGTCAATTTTACCCTTCTTACAAAGATCATCAAATTCCTGATCCAGGGATCTCATAACTTTTTCTTGGACCCTCTTGACTTTATTGTGATCAACTACAAGTCTCTTGTCTTCTTCAGTGATCAAGCCAGCATCCATAAAGGCAGCAGTGGTGATGGCAGCTGTGGCACGCAGGCCAACACCATATCTGATGCTATGCATAGCAACATTAGGTATTTCTAATGTTGTACTCTGGCTTTTTATTGGAAGTTGAAGACGTGCTTGGTATTTCTAATGTCACTTCATAACTTCCATCCTTTCCATCTTGAGCATCAGCTATTTGTTCTTCATTTTCATCATCAGAGAAAATTATTTCATTTGATGGCATTGAAACATCCTGCTTACTTGTCTGCTTATATTCAGCAAGCCTTCTTCTTTCGTCTTCTTGCCGCTTCTGCTTTTTGACTTGTCTGTTGTGCTCAGGTTGATCTGGCAAGCCAATCTGATGTGGTCCAATAGAACCAGACTTGTCTCTCTGACCTTTAATGAAAGCAAGTTCCTTCACAGGGATCTTCATCTCCCTAGAGCATGTACAGTTAATGTGAGTTTCGTTTTTGCAACCAGCATCTGCAAGGCAGCCAAATTCAGAGCAGAGAACAATTTTACACTTGCAACTGAGGATGTCAAAAAGCTTGTCAAGTTTTGCAATGAAAGCCTCTTTGACATGTAGCTTTCCTCTCCCAAGAGATATGTTTTTGGCCTGCTCCCAGCTCTCTTGGATCTTGTTTAAGATTGTGACTCGTGAATTTACAACGGGGGCTACAAAAGAACTGTTTGCTCGTTCCCACTTTTCAAGCACTTTAGGGTAAATGTCCTTTGCAAGACTGGCTGCTGGGTAGTTTCTCACATCCTCACCACTTTGTTCTCTTAGCAGTAGCCCATATTTCAGAGCGCCTCGCAGAGTTGGGAGTTCAGAGGGCAACAACTCTCTACCAGTTCCAATTAGGTTGCTCATATGTGTGAATGTCCCCAGTCTTGTCCTCCTTTTAGAAGCCATTGTAGGTCAATTCCCACTGGTTAGGATGGTAGCAGTGACGGACAAGTAATCTCCAGCACACTGATGAATATGTTTCAACCTGTGAAATAAGCAAAAACAGCAGTGCATTATATATACACAGCATATATAATTATTAATATAATAATTATTATATAATTCCACAAAAAAGTAAAAAAAGTCACTATTTTTATGTAGCTTCTTACCTAGCAAAACTAAATTATATTAAATTAACAAAAATATCTTTAGAATTCCTAAGTCATGCTGGAACGTTTTAGCACCCCTCATATTTGGAATTTGAAAGTTGAAAAATTCGACGCACCCAAATATCTCAAGCAAAGAACTATAGCAGTGACGGACAAGTAATCTTCAGCACACTGATGGATATGTTTCAACCTGTGAAATAAGCAAAAACAGCAGTGCATTATATATACAGCATATATAATTATTAATATAATAATTATTATATAATTCCACAAAAAAGTCAAAAAAGTCACTATTTTTATGTAGCTTCTTACCTAGCAAAACTAAATTATATTAAATTAACAAAAATATCTTTAGAATTCCTAAGTCATGCTGCAACGTTTTAGCACCCCTCATATTTGGAATTTGAAAGTTGAAAAATTCGACGCACCCTAATATCTCAAGCAAAGAACTATAGACCAGTGTCATTGACGTCCCACCTGACCATAGTATTTGAAAGAATAGTTAGAAAGAAAATTTATGACTTCCTGGAGACAGGGGAAAGATTCAACGAAAATCAGCATGGATTCCAATCAGGTAGATCATGCCTATCACAACTAATAGAACACTACAACAATATCCTAGATGCATTGGAAGGCAATGACAACTACGATGTTATATACACAGATGTTGCTAAAGCTTTCGACAAATGTGACCATGGTATAATAGCACATAAAATTAAATATATGGGAATAACAGGCAAAGTGGGAAAATGGATCTACAACTTCCTCAGAGAACGTCTGCAGGTCGTCAAAATTCAAGGTATATCATCATCAGAATCGGAAGTACGCAGCTCAGTACCACAAGGGACAGTACTGGTCCCATTCCTGTTCATTATCATGTTAACAGACATAGACAGCGGAGTAAACAGCAACAGTATAGTAACATCCTTTGCAGACGATACAAAGATCAGCAGAAAAATCAGCGATGTACATGACGTGGAGGCCTTGCAGAGGAACACGAACAAAATATACAAATGGTCAGAAGACAACAACATGTCATTTAATACCGAGAAATTTCAGCTCCTGAGATATGGTAGAAAAGAAGAACTTAAACAGACTGCATATTATGCTCCAGATAGACGGGAAATTCAGAGAAGCACGAAAGCGATCGATCTCGGGATAATAATGACAGATGATGTGAAATTCGAAACACAAAATCAGATAGTGATAAATAAAGCAAAAAGAGTTGCCGGACAGGTTCTAAGAACGTTCAAGAGAAGGGACAGGGCAGTAATGATTCCCATGCTAAAAACACTGATTATACCAAAACTTGAATACTGCTCAGTTTTGACGTCCCCATATAAAAAGGAAGAAACTAATAAACTAGAATAACGCAGAGGCATTTCACAGCCAAGACTGATGGCTGCAAAGAACTCAACTACTGGGAAAGACTACGTAAACTAAATTTGTACTCCCTGGAAAGAAGAAGAGAGAGGTACACCATAATCTACATATGGAAAATGATCGAAAAACTGGTACCAAACCTAAAACTAAATCCAATTACCATTCAAACAACACTGGAAAATAGGAAAGGCAGAATGTGTAGTGTTCCCAAATTAAAGGCCCGACAAGGGACCTCCTCAACTTTGAAGGAAAATAGCTTGGTTGTCAGGGGGCCAAGACTTTTCAACCAGCTTCCAAAGGACCTCAGAAACGTAACGGGGGTCAAAGTTGAAGTCTTCAAGAGAAGAATGGATGCCTGGCTCAGGACGGTACCAGATGAGCCGGGCGTGCCTGGCTATGTACGGTGGAGAGCGCAAGAAAGCAACTCGCTCCTCCACCAAACCAGACCTAGAGGCGGGGCCACCAGCTTGACCTCCGTGTGAAGAGAGACCAACGCCACGAGGGCGGGGAAGCCGGGTTAAATCCCAGGGGCCCGGAAAGAGGGGGGATAAAATCTAAAAATATTAATAAAGCAATTGATTAAATAACAGAGAGGAAATATAATTAATGAACATACATTATATAGAGTTTATCATAGTCAAACTGAAACAGATAAAATATTATCTGCGGTCCACCAATGCCCAAAACCGACTGACATATCTGAGAACCATTGTAATTGAAAGCCAGTTAGCCTGTACTTTAAATTTCATCAGAATCATTTACCAATTTGCTAGAGAGAAGGCAAAGAAAGTACACTTCTAATTATGAAAATCTTGCAGTAAACAACTGCCTTGCCTGCATGGACTGGTACTGCATTTGTAAATTGTATGGTGATAGAATTAATATAATTGATTCGAAAATTAAAATGGTCATTTTCCTTTATTCATACTGTATATTTTAAATAGTGACTTGAACATATAACACTGTGTAACACTGATTCTGTTTATATAGAATTTTTTGTTTTTATATGCATTTGTGGGCGCTGAGTCCAAATCTGGCCTTGGTTTGTGTGTATCATCAATGGTTTCAGAGATAATCCATTTTTCATGTTTTACCAGTGTAATGTTATTATGGGCGCAGCAATATCAGAATAATCAGGAATTGTTGAGAACAATCCGGATGTTCGTTGACAGTTTCTTGCTCTAGAAATTGCCCGAAACTTCCACTGTGCTATATAAAGAAGAGCGCAGAGTCTGAGAAGTCAGTAAGTGTGAGCACACAAAGAAAGCAGGTTGTTTGTCTGATGGTTACCAGCACTGAGGTACTGTGTTTCTGTGCTTCTCTGTGCTGACGATTTGAATGTTATCGATCCTTTTTTATTGCGAACATTATTTCAGTGTTGTGAATACATCTTTTTTCTGGAAACTGTAATCTGTTGCAGATTTAATAACTCTTCTCTCTATATCTGCAGGTTATGATTAATGTAGTACAGTTTGGTAAAGAGAATGGCAACTAGAGCTTGTAAACACTCGCCGGATATATTCTGCTACGTTTGTGGGTATTACATAGGCCCCAAGCAAGTATCGCACAAGATTGTGAAAAGCACCAAGTTCTGGATCGCGTATCGGCTCTATTTTGGTATGCCTATAGGTGACCAAGATAAGCCCTGGGCAGTGATGGGCATCGATACATGAAAATCGCTAAAGCGATACCGATACATCGATACATGAAGAACGTCTTAGGCGATACCGATACGCCGATACTTTCTAGATGTCTTAAGCGATACCGATACATGCATCGCCGATACATGTGTCGCCGGTACATTTTTATAATTATTCATTTAATATGTAGTAGTGATGTAGCGGATGTCATTTTTTAACATCCGCGGATGCGGATGCGGATGAGGATGTTTGATTTCAACATCCGCGGATGCGGATGCGGATGTCTACATTTTCGTTATTTTTTAGGATATATTCGAGATTTGTTGTGTTTAACGTATATAATAAGTTATTATATAGAGAGAGCTGTAGCTATAATGTAGTATAATTGATTAATTGTACAATAATTGCTGTACTTTTCTCTGAACATATAAAATAATATCAAGCATCTAACTAATATAGAAATCAATTAGTGAATTCGTCTGCAAATAAATTCGTTATATTTGTTGAGTTTCAGCCACAATTAGAAACCATAATTGTGTTACCAGGATGCGGGACGTGAACCCAACTCAAATGCACCCCCACCGACCTCTTTCCCCAACCTCCACCCTTATAGAGAGATCTTTAATTAGCTTGATAACTATTTATATTAAGTTTAAAGTTTTATTAGGCATATTTATAAATGAGTAATTAAAATAAAGTAAACTAAGATGTTCATCGTTTAATGTTCAAACTTAATTATAGGAAGGTTATGCTTAAGGAACATTAATTTTTCTGCCTTTTCTGCTGCCAGTCTGTTTCTCTTTTCATCATATATTAATCCAGCACTGCTAAATAATCTCTCGCTTGGTACGTTTGTTGGAGGACAGGCTAAATGTTTCCTTGCAAGTTTACTCAAGTATGGATAGATATTCTGCGTATTTTTCCACCAACTAATAGGATTGTCACATGCAGCCAGGCGTTTTTCTTGGTGATAGCTCTCGATCATTTTTACTACATCTTTTGACATCGCGTAGGTCTCGTCATTGCTGCTTGACTCAAGAAACTGAGAGACAGATTCTGTGATAGATTTGCTTGTTGAAGGTGTTGGTTCTGTCACTGAAACTTTTATTCTTTTGGTGGGTGGCGAAGCGACAGATTCAAGAGATTGAAGCTCTTCAACTGCTTTGCCAAGTGATGATTTAACTCGTTCTAATGTACTAGGTGAAAATAACTTAGCTTTGTAACGTGGATCTAAGTAGGTTGCAAGAGAGTAACTTCATACAAGAACAGCCTCTCATCTTGTCGCTTGCATCACTTTTGCGCACAATGAACTAGTTCTACTAATATAGTAGAATTTGATAATTTCCGCTTATTAATGACGTTTTATCTCAACGGTCCACATCCGCACGACATCCGCAGTCCAAAGTGCGGATGCGGACGCGGATGCGAGAAAATGTGCGGATGTTCCGCGGATGCGGATGCGGATGTGACCTACATCACTAATATGTAGGTATTAGATATTATTGTTTATACTAGTAATTTGTATGCACTGTAAGTAAAATCAACGACATTTTAATGGGTTTTATAGATGTAAATAAAAACAATTGCTTTATTTAATGAAAGTATGTTTTAATTTTGCAGGATACATGAATGACTGAAAATATTACACTAACAATTAAAAGTAATTACTATTACCCTTCAAAAATACCAGCTGGCTAAACATCTGGTCAGACAGTCTATTCCTTTTTGGAACGTGAATGTGACCAGCCAAACCAAACAACCGTTCTACAGGAGCAGAGGATGGTAGTGGTGTGTTATACTTCAGGAAGACCCGTAGAATTCCTGGGTACTGCCTCAGAGATTGGAGAGAATGACTTCCATCACCCAGATACTGTAAAACTTCCATCTCAGTGGAATCTTGGGTTGCAGAGACATTAGTGGAAGCAGACTCATAACAGAAGAAATCATCTGCACTTCCGTCAGATTCAGCATCACTTAGTTGTTGCTGGGGGGTCTGCTCGCTGAGGCTCTTAACAGCATTAACCAACATTTCTTGAACCCTCTTTTTGACAATGTTAGTATTAAATTTGCCTTTTATTGTCATCCACTTTAACTTGAACAGAGGATTTGAAGACGATGCCAGTATTGCTGCTTTACACTCATGCGACGCATCAAGGCACAGAAACTTTTCAAACTGCTTAGTGAACCCTACTGTGAGACGGCATTGAGAAGTGGCTGACAATGACGCAATGCCTCCGAATTCAAACGCTCTAGCTTCTTCTCTACAGCTAACAATGTTTCTATATTATGGTTAATTAATCTCAATAACACAAGTACAAACGTGTTTAAACGTTGCGCCGTACTGTGTGACGTGACCAGTAGAGTAGTACTGTCATTAAATAAATATTTAATAATATTATTATTTATGTATATTCATAAATATAACTCAGTAGTGTCATATTATAACATCTATTTAAATATTAAAAAATTCTTATTAATGTATCGATGTATCGAAGTATCGATTTTTTTCGATACATTTAAGAAAATTGACCTTAGCGACACCGATAAATCGATACTTTTGTCAAGTAGCTAAAGCGATACCGATACAAAAGTATCGATCGATACGTATCGGCGATCCATGTATCTAGATACTGCCCATCACTAGCCCTGGGCACCCGATGTGATCTGTGGAAGCTGCCGCTCCACACTTGAAGGGTGGCTGCGGGGAGTACGCGGTACCCAGAATATGGAGAGAACCAAAGAGCCACCACGACGATTGCTACTACTGCATGGTAGATGTTTCGAAGTACAAGAAAGTTAAAGGAAGGCAGATTCTTCAGTTTCCAAGCATAGCGTCGTCCATAGCTCCTGTACCACATGGCGAAGGTCTTCCAATACTACGTCCACCAGAACAGGTATCTATCCATTACTTTACCTTCTGTATTTACAGATTGTGGGTCATTATGTGTCGATTTTTCTTAGTGCTGATGCTCTTCTACATATATAGCTATGCCTATATTTTGTTTCTTTGCTTTGCAGGTTGAAAATGAGGATGCAGCTAGCTCATCTGAGATGTCGGCTAGTGAGGACAGTCATGGTGAAGAATATACAATAACTTTCAGTAAAAACTCTCACTTTCCAAATCAGAGGGAATTGGACGACTTAATTAGAGATTTGGGTCTGACGAAATCAGGGTCTGAGCTTCTGACCTCCAGACTCAAAGAGTGGAATTAGCTTGGAGAAGACTGCAAGAGCACTGTATACCGAAAGCGGCATGAAGAGTTTGCAAGGTTCTACGATGTCAATGGCTCTCTCTGTTATTGCAGCGAGGTTAATGGTCTATTCACAGCTATTGGGTTAACACATATACCCTCAGAGTGGCGCCTGTTTATTGACAGTTCAACTCGGAGTTTAAAAGCTGTTCTACTCCACAATGGGAACAAATATCCATCTATACCAGTTGCATATTCTGTTCAAATGAAAGAGGACTATGAAAATGTCAAACAACTGCTCACTCAAATCAGGTATGAACAATATAACTGGGACGTGTGTGGTGATTTCAAAATGATTGGTTTCCTGTTAGGTTTACAAGGAGGGTTTACTAAATATTCATGTTTTCTTTGCCTGTGGGATAGCAGGGCTTCAACTGAGCACTATAAAACAGTTCAGTGGCCTCCACGTGAAGGACTGCAACCAGGAAAGTACAATGTACTCAGGGAACCTCTGTGAAGCCTGACATAGTTCTGCTACCACCTCTCCATATTAAGTTGGGTCTAATTAAGCAGTTTGTAACTGCGTTAGATTTTGGAGGGGAAGTTTTCCAACAGATTCGGGTCATGTTCCCTAAACTCTCTGAGGCCAAAGTCAAGGCTGGCATCTTTGTAGGACCACAAGTCAAGGCGCTGTTGAATTCAAAGAACCTTGAAGCCAAGATGACTCCGATCGAAAAAGAGGCTTGGTGTGCTTTCCGTGATGTGGTTCGTGGGTTTTTAGGCAACCATAAAGCACCAAACTATAAGGAGTTTGTATCAAACTTGATTAAGTGCTATGGCAAAAAGGAGTGCCGTATGTCTTTAAAATTACACTATCTGCATTCACATCTAGACATTTTCCGTGATAACCTGAGCGATGTGATTGAAGAACATAGCGAAAGATTCCTTCAAGATATTCAAACGATGGAGAAAAGGTACCAGGGCCATTGGGATGCTTCCATGATGGGAGACTACGTATGGTCGCTGATCAGAAAGGATAAGAATGTTCATACGCTGAAGTCGCGTTCTTCAGTGCATTTTTAAGGAACTCACACTGCATAACGAGGCTTGTTATTCTCTTATCGGTTCTCCTCATGATATATATTATTTCCTTTACACCATTTTGGGTTTGTCAAACAATTTTGGCTCAATAAACATTAATTTCCAATAGTGTTTTTATTTTCAGAAAATATTTATGTTAGCCTTCTTTATATACTTTGCCATATGAAAAGTGTGATAACCTATATTTTTGAAACGGTTGATGATAGAGCAAAACCAATATCATTTTTGGAATCAGCGCCCCGAAATCATTAAGAAACGACAGAAAAATCACAATAAACAGAAAAATTTTCAAATTTTGTTACCCAGTGTAATCATTTTGTTTGTTATGTACACAAAAAACATTCATACTAAAATACTGAGTAAACAGCAGGCCCATATACCAATCCTTCCCCGGGGCCCGGGGCAGCTTTCGCCGGCCCTGTATATATACGTATATATATATATACACACACACACACACACACACACACCTTTGGTTAGCTTCCGCCTGAATTGTTCATTCTGACGAAGGTCAAGCTTTTCACTCCACTTTAGACCTACAGTTTAACGTGGAATCCGAACCACGCCCCATCAGCAGCCCAGCGTTTTAACCACTAGGCCACCTAGGGTACCCATTTATCTACCAACCACTTTCTTTTTTATATTGTGTGGAAGGATGAACAGCTGGGTTTTGCTGCGCGCCGGCTGCCGTCGGGTCTCGAACCCGGGGCCGCTGGATTCGTAGTCAGCGACGCTAACCACTACACCACCGAGGCGCATATATAATATATATATAACCTTGGATTTTGTTTCCCACCTTAGACCTACAGCTTAACGTGGAATTTGAACCATAACCCACCATGGGTGGTCAGAAACTACAAAGTCCTCGCCAGGACTCGATTTCACGACCTCCGATCAACAGTCCAACGTCTTAACCACTAGGCTACCCAGTTATCTACCAACCAATTTTCATTGTGTAGAAGGATGAATAGCTGAGTTAGCTGCGCGCCGCCTGCCGTCGCCAGAACTCGAACCTGGGGCCGGTGGATTCGTAGTCAACGATGCTAACCACTACACCACATATACGCAAGAATTTCAGATGATGACAGGAAGCCCCCGTACAGGCTTTCTCGAATGGAGAGGACTATTTATCAGTAGCTGAAACTCTTAATGCAAAACGAGGAACGACTTGGTCGGTAATTAAACGGTTCATAGAAACAAGGTCTTCGAAAAGACCACCACCAAATGGAGGACGTCGGTGCAAAATTGATAACGAAATGATGGATTTTGTGGAATTGCTCATCGGGTGGAAACCCTCATATAATAACATAGAGAGTTCAATGTATTAATGAGGGACACGTAGCCTAGAAAACTCCGAGACTCCATTCCACGTTGTCCTTTTCTCTGTTAAAAAGCCGTCCGACGTAAACCAGAGAAGAAACTGCCATAATGCCGAAGAACAATGACGAAGGTTAGTTGCGGAGTCATTTAGGGATACCAAACAGCAACAGACCGACTGGTCCCTACGAATCTAAACATTTAGTATAAATTTAATAGAATTTTGTAAAAACATTTAGTGAATGTTTATACAAAATTATTTCAAGGTTTCTTCATGCCTTTTTTAGTCATGAGATCCTTGTATATACGAGGGTACTTCAATAAGTATCCGCACTTTTTATTTTAGTGATAATATAGTATATATAATATATACTCATAATAACGAACTAAACTGAGATCTATAGGCTTATTTAGGGTAGCAACAGTATAGGCTTATTTAGGCTACTCGTAGCTGTCACATTTCCTACGAGTAGTGAGCATGGTTGCGCCGCTTTCAATTTGTACTCTGGAAGGACAGAGATCGTGGTTCGTTTTTTGTGGGCAGAAGGTGCGAAAGGAGCTGAAATTCATACGCGTTTATGTGTTCAGTATGGGAATAATGCGTTACCACGCCGAAGTGTGTATGAGTGGATTCAAATGTTCAAGGAAGGTCGGACATGTATGACAGATGCTTAGCGCTCAGGACGACCGTCAACATCAACCAGTGGTGACAAGCAGGAAGAAGCCAGAGCCATGATTTTCGATGACAGAAGATTAACAATAAAAGAAATTGCATCTTCATTAGACATCACTCAAGGGTCAGCCTATTCAATAATTCATGACATTCTTGGCTTTCACAAGGTTTGTGCAAGATGGGTGCCCAAACAGTTGACAGAAGAGCAGAAGCGTAATCGTATGGACGTTTGCTCTCGTCTTTTGGCGCGGTATCATAATGAAGGTGAAAACTTTTTGGAGCGCATTATCACGAGATGAAACCTGGATCCATCACAATGAACCAGAGAGCAAACGACAGAGCATGCAATGGAAGCATCCAACATCTCCCGTTGAAAGGAAGTTCAAAGCGCAGCCGTCAGCAGGTAAAGTTATGCTAATACTGTTTTGGGATACACGAGGCCCTATCCTTGAACATTATCTAGAGCGTGGAACTACAGTAACAAGTGCATCGTATTCTGACATGCTTCGGAATGAGTTAAAGCAAGCAATTCGCACAAAACGGAGAGGGAGATTGTCGGAAGGTGTTATTCTGTTACACGACAATGCGCGCCCTCATACCGCTGCACAGACCAGAAAATGCCTTCAAGCCTTAAATTTGAAGTTCTCGACCATCCAGCCTACAGTCCAGACCTGGCACCTTCGGATTTTTACCTGTTTTGACCACTAAAAGACGTTTTGAGAGGTCAGCGATTCCAAGGCGATGATGACCTGAATGAGGCGGTGCATGACTGGCTACGCAAACAACCAAAAAACATTCTTTTGTGATGGCATTAGGAAACTTGTAGATCGCTGGACTAAGTGTATTGAGAAACAGGGAAACTATGTTGAGAAGTGATGTGTTTATAATCTATCAGATGTGAAAATAACATTGTGAAAATAAAAATTGCAGATACTTATTGAATTACCCTCGTATATTAAAATAGTAATTACAAAATAAAAAATCTAAGTATACATTATTACGTGAGTATATAAATAACACTCGCTGAGAAGTTTAAACGAAATATTTCCAGTTTTAATAACTTGCCTTAAAAGTTAAAACTCAAGCCAAATTGCTTTTAAAAACTTCTATAATGGGAGATTTTATTTAAGCGGAAGGAGTAAATATGTTCATTAATGTATATACTTTATATATATATATATATATATATATATATATATATAATATATATACACACACACACACACACACACACACACACACTGTATACAGGGTGTTTCAGGAGGAAAGGTCAATACTTCGGGAGGTGATAGTATCGGTCATTGCGAGAAAAAAAGTTCATATGAACATGTGTCTAATTCTGAATGGTTACGGAGCTAGAGCTGTTTGAATCTACAAATACAAAAGCATTGTTAATGGTAATCAAGAAAGAGAAACCAATTACTGTTTCTAACATTTAATGTTTAAACATTGGCATTTTGAATGGTATCAGATACAGAAATGACAAATTTGTTACAGTTTACAATACGTTTTCGAAAATCCCACCGTCAACCTCAATGCACTTTGCAACTCGTGTGCGAAGATCGCCTGTTGTTCGTCTGAGTTGATCTTGACGTTCCTTGATGCTGACAGCAGCATCCAAAATGCGCGCGAGCAATTCGTCTCGTGTATCCACCTTTTTTTTGTAAACTTGACTTTTCATCCACCCCCACAAACAATAATCTAACGGAGAGAGGTCTGGAGACCTTGGTGGCCATTGAATGGGACCACCGCGGCCGATCCATCGACCAGGGAAAGTTTGATTTAGGTATTGCATCACCAGACGGGTAGAATGTGGAGGAGCTCCGTCATGCTGAAAGTACATACCAGCGCGCGCAGCCAAAGGAACATCCTCCAATAGTCCTGGCAATTCATTTTGCAGAAATTCTAGGTAACTTTGTTCTGTAACACGATTCTCTAAAGTAACAGGGCCAATCAGCTGATCATCGATGATACCGCACCACACATTGGCAGAGAAGCGATGTTGAAAATTTGTTTCCACAGTGGCATTTGGATTTTCGTCTGACCACCGATGAGAGTTACGAGTGTTGTTGATACCGTCACGGGTGAAAGTAGCTTCATCGGTGAACAGTATTAATCGAAGCAATCGGCGATTAGCATTTACCCAATGACAAAATTCCAGTCGCATGGCAGCGTCTCCTGGTTGAAGGTGTTGTACACGCTGTACATGATATGGATGCAAGCCTTCCTCACGTAATGTTCGCCATACTCTTGTGTGTGGTACACCGAGACGTGTAGAAATTCTTCGTGAGGTAGTAGTAGGACTACGCTCTACCAACTGAAGAATGTTTTCCACTTCATCCACATCTTGTTGACCTTCACGTTCAGATGAAACATGAGCGCTGGGAAGTGTACCAATCTCACGCAATGTTTTGAAAACCCTGGTAAACACTCTTCGATCCGGAATTCTGCGGTTCGGAAACCGTCGACGGTATTCTGCAACAGCAGCTGTTGCACTTCCATCGCAAAAACCGTAGACATACACCATATCTGCATATTCGGCATGTGTGAAGGTGTGTGGCATTCTTAACACTGCTTCAAACACCAAACAATGTCACTCACAACAGTCAGCTGTCGATTGGCTTATGTTATATGCTTACATTACAGCTTACATGGTTCAAGGTTATAGGAGAGGGAAGCGGGAGGAAGAGCTGCGCGCGCATCAGATTCAGACAGCTTTATCTCCGTAACCATTCAGAATTAGACACATGTTCATATGAACTTTTTTCTCACAATGACCGATACTATCACCTCCCGAAGTAGTGACCTTTCCTCCTGAAACACCCTGTATATATATATATATATTGTAATTCTAGAAACGAGAATACCCTGAAAGACATTATAAATAAAGTGTCGACCCTCCGGGATAATGAGAACAATATTACCTTCTACGTTACTAACTCCCATAGAATACCGGTAATCTCTATGGGTGACGTAGACTTCTCGGTGCTCCTCAAACAGTATAATGAGGTACAAAAGTCGAGAGTTGAACTGAAACACCAACACGTGGTGTCAAATCAGAAAAACGCGATTTCGCTAGAACAATTCCGGTAAGAGTTAGATGCGTTGAAAGAGACGCTCCTCCCAAAGCCCAGTTACTCGGAAGTAGTTTAGCAAGTCAGATCTCCAAGAAGCGCGTCGGGCAGCGAGGGAAACGAAATCCCCGCCCCCAACTCCCCCCCTGAAGGTGGGGTGGAAACGCAGCATGCAGGGGTAGCGGTCAACCCCCCCTCCCGTTCAGGAAAGGACCCCTGCTCCCGATTTCACAGTGAGGAACAGGGACGGTCCAATGCCAAGAGACGAGGCATCATTGCTCTCTTCCCTACCTCCCACTGCAGAGGAGAGGCGTTCGATTACGTCTCGCTCGGTGCGCAGTTCCCCCCCCCCCCTCCCACCGAAGAAGGAGGGGCACGCGCGGCCTTCAGGTTATAAACACCGCTAACAGACCCTCACCAAGCCACAGAGCAGTGGAAGGGCCTCCTATCCCCCAAAGGTTGTGCCACCCATCCCCCAGGCAGGCGAACCCTGCCTCAGGGAGATCGAGGGAGGATGACGGGTGGGTCACTGTTAACAGGCGCTCTTCCCGAAGGTTTCCTCAACCGGTCTCCGGCGAGGCCACCGATGGGGAATCTCACTCTCTTTGTGTCGCGAATTCAGCTCTCGAACGAGGCAAGCGATATTCGACACATGATGGAAAAAGTCATTGGTGAACACAGTATATTGTTAGTTAATAAACTAAACACCAAATCTCCGTATTATAATTCATTTAAAGTAATAATTAAAGGTGTAAATTCGCATTTCAACCCATATAATATGAGTTAGTGGCCAGAGGGTATTATTGTTAAGGAGTTTATTCACTTTTCCAGGAGATTTCATAGGCAAAATAATAACAATAATAATAATAATAATAATAATAATAATAGGCGCCCTAACGGTAATGCCTGAAAGTTGTACTGCGTATAATAATAAACTTACTAATAATAAATTTTCTATCAGTCATGGCAGATAACTTGTTGAAAATAGTCTCATATGATGTAAGGTCAGTGAGGAATTCAACTGTAGATGTTCATAAAATCTGCGACAGTACAGATTTGATACTCCTACAGGAGCACTGGCTACCTAAGCAAGAGCTAAAATTCCTCTCTACCATCCATAATGACTTTATGTACCATGCGTCATCAGTAGTAGACTTGTCAGATTAATTAATGTATGGTAGGCCTTTTGGTGGTGTTGCTTTCTTAATAAGGAAAAATTTGTCAAAACTTATAAAATTTTTAACAAGCGATAATGTAAGGTTGTTAGGCATTGAATTACAACTGAACAATGATTGCATATTAATTGTAAACTGCTATTTACCATATAACAACGGCAGTAATCTAGATGAATACATTGATTTGCTGTATAAAATTAAGTCATTATCAGATAACCCCAAATATTCTCACTGTATAATAATGGGGGACTTTAACGCGCATGTGAACTCGGAATTCTTTGTAGAATTGGGTAGCATGTGCGAGTCGGCCAATTTAAGTATAAGTGATGTAGATGTATTAAGGGTAACCAGTGGTAATTTTCTATACGTTAGTGACATGAGTGGTACCACCAGGTGGATTGATCATTGTCTCACTAGTAATAATCTAAAAGATCGAATTGTTAGAGTTCATATTCTGCATGATTTCCTTCTTTCTGATCATAGACCATTAGAAATATTAATTAACTTTACCAATTTATGCGCAACACGACTTAACAAGAACTCAGTAGGTAAGAATAATCGCGTCGATTGGTCCAATGTTAATATGCAACAGAGAATAGAATACAAAGACAGAACAAGTCACCTCTTTAATAATTTAGAAATTTTGCATCTTGCCTGTAGTAATCCTTGCTCAAATGATTCTCACTGTAAACTCATAGATAGGTATTATAGTAAGATAATATCCCTGTTAAGAGAAGCAGGAAGCCCCCCTGATTAAATCTTACAACTACCATACTAAGATTATTTTTATTTTATTGTCCCCATGAAGAGGGAATCGAAAGACGCCTATGATATGTGGTGCTTTCATGGTAGACCCAGATTAGGACCTGTATACATGAATATGTGTAAAAGTAGGGGTCAGTATAAGGGGGCCATAAGGCGATGTAAACAGGAAGAGAGTCTATTCGAGCATCAAAAGCCTGTGAAGCTGGCATAAATAACGATAATAACAAATTTTGGAAATTTGTTAAGAATCAAACGGGTGTAAAAAATGTCCTCCCTCCGACAATCGATGGGGTGTCGGGGGAGGATGAAATTGCAAAGCTGTGGAAAAACCACTTCTCTAACATTGTAAACAGTGTGAGTAGGGATAATCTTAAGATAGATTGCAGCGAAACGACTGTGGGAGGGACAAGGGAAAATACTTTGATATCATTTTCTGAAGTAAAGAGGTTAATTAAAGAGTTAAAGACTGGTTCTGCGTCAAGGGTAGATGACTTATCGAATGAGCACTTAAAATATGCCAATGACGTAGTATGTCTGCATATATCATTGCTCCTATCAGCCATGCTTGCTCATAGCTATATCCCTGCAGAGTTCATGAGGGTATATATCTTGCCCCTTGTCAAAAATAAGTACGGAGACATTCTGTCCAGCAATAATTACAGACCTATTGCTATCGCTTCCTGCTTCTCGAACATACTAGAAAAACTCTTGTTACTCCGATTAAGTGATTTCCTATGGACATCTAATCAGTTTGGTTTTAAAAGGTCACATTCAACTGACCTGTGTATCTATGTACTTAAAGAAACAATATCTAAATAAATACATTGACAGTAATTCAACTATTTATAGCTGTTTCCAAGATATAAGTAAGGCCAGGGGCGTGCCTTTTGGCACCCGGGGCTTATCCTTCCTTTGGCACTCCCCATAAATAATTTTAAAATTTAAACACACAGAAAAATATATTATGTTTGCAAGTAGATTTTTAAACAGTACAATACTGTCATAAGCAAATTGGAAATAAGAAAAATGCAAGACATTAAAAATTCAGTGAACAGGTAATACTGCATTTTATTTTATACAAAAAACACAGGAAATCCAGTCTCAACATGAGAATAAAAACCCACTCTAATAGACAGAGTTTATTTCCACGACAGTTTCGACGCCCACTGGCATCCTCCTCGGGTGGATACAGAAACACAAATGAAACAAAACAAGAGGGAAAAACAGTTCAGGGATCGACCGTTAAGAAATTCGCACTGTGTCTACAGCATTCCCTGTAAAAGTTGTGATTTAGTATACGTGGGAGAAACTGGAAGAAATATTGAAACCCGTATCAAAGAACACAAATATGCCTTCAGAAGTTGTAATACTAATAATGCCATTTTTTATCACGCTAGCCAAAATAATCATGCTATAGATTGGGAATCAAGTAAGGTACTTTATAAATGTAATAATTATGTCAAAAAAAAATAATAGAATCTGTGTGTATAGAAAAGTAGATAATTTTAATTTGTGCGAAGGTACTTATAAGTTAGACCCTTTAATGAGATTCTTGGTCAATAAATCCCTTACGGAGTCGTGGGAACGTGTTCGAACCTAAGTGTGAATTTCTTAAATGTCTCTGGATTGGAATGTTTCCTTACTCGCTTTTAGTAAATGTAATAATGGAAGTAATTAATGTGGAAATAAATATATGCAGTAATTATGTCAAAACATTAGGATCTGTATGTATAGAACAAGAAGATATTTTTAATTTGTGGAAATGTAGTTATAAGCTGACCCTGTAATAAAATGCCCTTCTGGTTTCGGGAGAACGATATCTAACCTAGGTGCGAATTTCTCAATGGTCTCTGGATTATTTCCTAATCGCCTTTTTTCATTCGTTTTTCGGTTTATAATTTCTGTATAATAAACAACAATGTAATAACCAATGTAATAATAAATTTATAATTTCTGTAATTAATAATTATGCATATTAAATGTAATAAATTTAATTATAAATGTAATAATTATGTAAAAATAATAGAATCTGTATGTTTAGAACAGGAAGATAGTTTTAAAATTTGTGCGAATGTACTTAATGAAAATGCCCCTCCTGTCTCGAGAGAATGGAATCCAACCTAGGTGCGAATTTCTTACCAGTCTCAACGTTCAGCCTATTCTTCAAAGGTAAATAGAGAGGACTCACGGTCTCTGCTTTCGAGCCTTAATTTCTGCAAATTGATCAATGACCTCATCAAAATTCACCTTTGCATATTCATGTTCAATTGAAAGTAAAGCCAGATTGTCAATCTTGTCTGACTCATGGTCGAGCGAAAGAAATTTTTATCAATTTCAATTTGGAAAAACTTCTTTCACATGAAGCAATAGACACACAGACAGTCAAAAAGAATCTCAAACACAGTGACAAGCTTGGCAAAGACTCACAAAAACCCCATTTCACAATAAACTCCAGAAACTGCAATGCTGTCAATTTCTTTGCCTCTTCAACGCTGATTTTGGCAGCTTCCAAATGCCTCCGAAGTCGTCCAATTTCCACACTGATATCTTCATCAGAGAAATCATCGAAAATCTGAGTCAAATTTGGACTATACTTCCGAAGTTGTTCTTCTGTTGCAACAACCAAAGTGTTTGGCTGAATAACAGCGAAGATTGACAGAATTTGACCCATTGCCTTAGAACGAATATCCAATTCTTGATGAAAGCGATCAAGACATTCAAACATAGCCCTTTTTACTTCCTCTGGCAATGTGAGACCAGCATCCTTTGCCATCTCTCCTAGCATCCTTTTTCAGAGCTTTACTCTCCCTCTTCTCTCCATAGAAATGTCTATTTCTCACACTTTGTAGTTGCATAATGAATGGCCCTCTCCACAATTTCAAGAAACAATTTTAGAGCTTGGAGCTTCACAATGCACTTTTCAAGGCTGATTCCAACTGTTTGCAGATACTTTTGTGTGAGATTAATTCTTCCAGGACTTCACACCAGAAAGAAAGGTAACTCAGAAAAGAGAAATCACATACAGCAGAGAGCAAAATCTGAGCTGATCCTCTTGTTATAATGTTATAATGTTTCAGACCAACAAAGACCCTGGGATCCACTCATGGCTGGTCTACCTAACTGTGTTCGTAATTGTGTATTGTGTATGTCCTCCGTGGTGGCGGAGGGGACCTACAATTTAACGTGGGTTCCGAACACAAAGCCTTAAGTTTACTACCTTAAACTATACGCAGTCTATCAACATATGCGTCTAATCGATTTTAAACATGTTTATAGACGTGCTACTAATTACTTCTACCGGCAAACTATTCCAGCTATTTACTATTCTATGCGTAACAAAGCTTTTCGCAACTTCTGTCTCGAACCTTCTACTTGTCAACTTACACCCGATATTTCTAGTTCTATTATATTGAGATATTTCGAAAAGCTATCTCTATCTACGTTATCGAAACCCATTCATAATTTTGAAAACCTGGATTAGATCACCCCTTAGCCTCCTAGTCTCGAGTGTAGTCAATTTTAACTCTTTAAGCCTATCCTCGTACGACTTTGACCTAAGCGACGGAATCATCTTAGTTGCTCGTCTTTGAACTCTTTCGAGTTTGTCTATATCTTTTCGCATATGCGGATTCCAAAAGTGGATCGCGTACTCCAAATGGGGTCTAACTAATGATTTATGAAGAGGAACTTTACTATAATATCGCGCGATTTGTACTCAAAATTCCGAGCTATAAAACCTAACACTTTGTTCGCTTTATTGACCGCTGCTGTACTTTGTTTCGCTACTTTTAAATCACCAGTGACTATAACTCCTAAATCTTTTTCCTGTTCTACGCTTGTTAACTCCTTCCCTGACATACTATATGAAAAATTACCGTTACGCGAACCTATATGTAAAATTTTGCCCTTATCGACGTTAAATCTCATTTGCCATGTGACTGACCAATCAACGATTTTATTCAGAGCTTCCTAGATTTTACCTCTATCTTCGTCATTAATCGCCCTACCACCCAGCTTCATGTCATCCGCAAACTTTGAAACTGTACTGACTAGGCCGACATCTAAATCGTTAATATATATAAGAAGAAGTAAGGGGCCCAATACAGAACCCTGAGGAACGCCACTCGCTACATTAGCCCAACACGACTCCGCTCCATCAACGACCACCCTCTGTTTCTTACCTCGCAACCACTCTTCTATCCAATTTATTATTATACCCCTGATTCCATGAGCCTTAGTAGTTTTTTCAATGAGTCTTTTGTGCGGTACGGTGTCAAACGCTTTTTGAAAATCTAAATACACTACATCAACCGCCCGATGACTATCGTAAACGTCAACCACGCTTTGAAAAAATTCTAGAAGATTAGTTAAGCAAGATTTGTTTCGCCTAAAACCGTGCTGCGTATTTCTAACTAAGCTATGCAATATTGATTCCAGTAACTTACCTACAACAGATGTTAAACTGATTGGCCTATAATTTCCCGCCGCACCTTTATCGCCTTTCTTAAAGATAGGTGTTACGTTTGCTAACTTGAAATTATCTGGTACGCACCCTTCAGAAATAGACGCATTAAAAATCTTTGTTAGCGGCACAACAATGCTATCTTTTAATTTTTTAAGTTGTATGGGATATATGGAATCCGGCCCCGGGGATTTACGCATTTTCATTTTATCAATATAGCGCATTACCTCCCCTTCAATAACCACAATATTATCCGAAATATTACCATTATCAAAAGGTATTATGTCTATGACCGTAGGGATATTTGTTACATCTTCTATAGTAAAAAATGACGTAAAAAACTCGTTTAGCAAGGTAGCCATTTCCTTGTTTTCAGAAACTAGATCTCCGTTAACATTTTTCAAAGGCCCCAAGACACTTTTCACTGGATTTCTATTGTTGACGTATTGAAAGAATCGCTTGGGGTTTTCTTTGCCTTCACGAGCTATGGAGATTTCAAATTCGCGCTTGGACTTTTTTATTACACTTTTCGCTTCACGCCTTAGAGATATGTAGTTGTTTCGTAACCACAAATTGTATTTATCGCACTTATGTAACCCATAAGCCCTATCTCTACTCTTAATCATATCTCCTACTCTAGAAGTAAACCACAAGGGCTTGTTGTTTACTTTCGTACGCTTAATTTTGTACGGTACACATTCCTCATTTATAGTCCTAAATTTTATAGTCCTAAATACTGTTTCAAACGATTCCCACATTAGTTTTGCGTTGGAGTTAGTTCCCCATTACGTTTTCCCAATTGAAATGTGACAATTTATTTCGAAATTTACAAAAGTCTGCGTGCTGGAAGTTAGGAATTTTAGTCGAGTTAGCTGGTTTCAAGTGACTTACTGAGAGGACAAACTCTACCATATTGTGATCGCTATTGCTTAACGGTTCTATTACATGAAGATCAGTAATTAGCCTATCATCCGTAGTTATTACTAAATCTAAAATACTGTCCAACCTCGTAGGTTCCCCAACCTTTTGAATAAGAAAGCTATCCTCGAGAAAATTAACTAAACGATTACCTTCCGCGTCTCCCTGCATTGTATCGTAATTCACGTTGGCGCAATTAAAGTCACCCATAACTAAAGCCTGCTCACTACCTATTATTCTCTTTAGTTCACGATATAACGCTTCGTCCGTATCAGCTGTTTGATTAGGGGGCCTATATATAACCGCAACAACAAGTTTGAAATCGTTCAATTTAAGTTCTGCTATAGTCGAATCTATCGGTTCTGGAATTGAGTGCTTTACTTCTATAACGTTCGCAATATTATCTTTGATATACAACATAACACCGCCTCCTCGCCTACCTATTCTGTTTTTAACTCCCCTACAAAGTCACGTGTTTCAGTGCTAAGCCACGATTCATTTATCGCAATTAAATCATAGTCTTTACAAGCAATTAAAGAAAAAAATTCGTTTATTTTATTTCGTAGGCTACGAGCATTTAAGGATAGAACCTTCAAATTGTTTGTAATTGCGACACCTTCGCGAGCGCAGGGGAAATTTGTGGAATTTACGCTGGGACCGTTCGAGTTACGGCAGCCTGAAAAGAAGAGACAGTATTATGAAATAGTCTTCCTAAACGCGCAGCTCCAACGTCATTAAGATGAAGTCCATCTCCGAGGAACAAGTCCCTCCTGCCGTAGAAACTGTTCCAAAAATTCGCAAAATGCACTCCTTCCTGTTGGCAAAGAGACTTTAGGTTATTGTTAATATAGGTCGCCTTGCTGTAGAAATCGTTACGTTGGATAATTCGAGGAAGTATACCTGTTAAAACAATCTTATTAGTTTTTTCCTTTAGTCGCTCTAGTAAGTCCCTGTACCTAGCCAGCAGTTCTTCCGATCTAGAATTTAAAACGTTATTAGTACCGACATGAATAACATACGTTGTGTCCTCGGCGGTACCGTCTGTAAATGGTCAACACTATTAGTTATATCCTCCACCCTTGCACCAGGGTAGCAGTAACGGCGCCTACGACGAGGGTTTCTCCCACAGAATTCCTCGAGCTGCCCTCGAACAACGAATCGTATTTCCGGTTCATCAGCATCTTCGAAACCTAAAACAGAAAACTTATTGTTTGTATTACTGGTAGACAAGTCTTAGGTTTCCTCAATGGGGCTCCATTACGCACTCGAACGAAGGGTTGGGAACTAGGGAAGAGAGAGGGCTATTAGTACTATTTATATTATTAGTAGAAACTGAGGCAGGAGGGGTCGTAACTGGAGTCTCAAGGGATTCTAATTTTGCCGTCAGGAGCATCACGCTTTCTTCAAGCCTCACTCTGGCCTCCCTCTCACGTTCTAACTCGTTCCTCAGGACTTCCATGCTTGAGCACCACCTGCAAACTAACTGTTCATTATTATTAGCCATTGTAAACGCGTAAGCGGCAAATTTCCCTTCACAGCGACTGCAAGTACTCGACGGGGGTGCCATGCTCTTAATTAGTTAAAAAAAAAAAAAAAAAAAAAAAAAAAAACGAGCGTTTGGAAATTAATAAATTACAACGTAGGTCTACCGCGTGCTTATTGTGCCGTCACCTGCGCAAACCCGCAAAAATGTTCCTGAAACGCAGAAACAGGTTCTTGTAACAAATTTATACTAAATGAATATATAATTAAGCTACCGACGAAAGCTCTGTAAATGAAAAAGTACTACTAAAACTTATCTGTCCGCTATTCGACCGACTGTTTTCTTTCCGTTTTTCCTTTTTCCCACGGTGGGTGACCACACTCTACTTAATCCCCTGAAGGAAAGGAAAATGAACCTTATGAAAGCACGTTTTCTGATAGATTTGAAAAACAAAAAAGGCAAAAGAAGGGAATTTCAACCTTATGAAACCTCGGTTAGTAATAGATTCAGGAAACAAACAAGGCAAGCCACGTGCACTAGCCTTGGTTTAATCAAATAATATAGTAATGAATAAAGTCAATAAATGAAATATATTCGTTAATGAATGATTAGTAACACGAAGTAATTTAGTTAAGAATGCACCAAACACTATTTTTTTTTTAAACTTCAACGAAAACCACTTATTCAAATGGTAACACTGGACCCTCAATAAAACACGTCTGTTCACAAGGAAAGACTGATCCACATTTTCTTTGGGATCGCACAGTACTTCAAGGGTTGAGGTCAGCTTTTCAAAATTTGCCTTCACTGGTTTCACAGCGTCATAATGAGCACTCCATCTTGTCTGGGAAAGTATTTTGATTGTCATGCCTACATTCTCCATCAGCACTTTCCATCGATGAGTTGAGACTGAAAAGAAGGAGTAGACTCTCTCCAAGGTTCCAAAAAAAGTCACACATGAAGAAATGCTTCCAAATAAGTGCACTTGATGTTGAAGGCGTCACATACTTCAAAATTGATCCGGACACTGCCTGAGCCCCTCTTCTCTTGCCTTGTTCATTTTTCTTTGTTGGAATCCACTGGGTCGATTTCGCTTCATAGTGGATGTTTCCTGCAAAATTTTAAAATCAAAAGGTATAAAGCATGAACATAAGTGCAAACACGACTCCTAAAAAAACAGAAAACTATGAGCATTACTCACAAATAACTAGACCACTGACAAAATGAAAATTAACAGTATATCCAGTAAATAAAGTAGTAAAACAAAATTATTACAACAGAAAAGCTTCAAACAAGTGGTTCTCAAACTTTTTCCAACCAGATACCCATTGAGTTATCAGATTATCAACCCAGACAAGCAGAGACAATTAATTACACAGGTCAACAAAAAAAATTTTTTTTTCGTTGCCAAGGAAATTCGTACGAATTTAGGGTATTTTCGGGTTGCTGAATTCCAAAATGAAAGTAGTTTTTCCGATTTGGCTCTAGTTCTTGAGATAATGAATACCCTCAATTAATAGGAAACGTAACCATAACGCGTGCATATGGGAAACTGCCGGAACATTCTAGATGGTGAGACCGATTAAAATGCCATTATGTATTTCATGTGTTTACTTTTGTATGATTTGAGACAATTTCAATGCGATTTGTAAGTAGGCTCCGCCTGAACATTAAATTTTTGCATTTTTACGTGTTTCAATGGGTACCAATTATCTCATAAATTAGAGCCAATCTAGCAAAACCGATGTCATATTTGGAATCAGCACCACAAAGTTACCCCAAAATCACTCTAATATGATTGGCAATAAAATGAGTGTTGACCAGTGTTATCAATGCCAATGCATTAACACTAATTCAATATAGTATGGTATAACGCTAGCTATTATAATTGATATCATTATTTAATAAGCAGTAAGCATTAACAACATATTAAATATACAGTGATACTACACTGGACATTGTAGAATTGTTAAACTTGACTAATCCAATAAGCATTAGTACTAATTCAATATAGAATAGTACTGTAGTTGTTGATGTAAATCTGAAACGGTGTTTACTATATTAAGCATGTACGCATTAACACATCTCCATGCAGTCACATCATCACCCTCTCTGTCTTAACATCACCATGTAGTTGCATTAAAAAAAATCCTGCAGTCATATCAACACCACCATCGTAAGATCACCACATAGTCATCATAAAAAACTTACTCAGTCATACACATCATCGTTACTTCAGTATTTATGGTTGTAGGAAAAAAGTAAAGTCTAAAGTTTAGTGCAAAGTGACTTTCCTGTGTCTTTTTACTGATAACTAGTAGTCACAGGGACCACCATTCATAAACATGAGTTTCTATAACATCACGACGATGCATTTATTGTAACATCACGACGATGCATTTATTGTAACATCACGACGATGCATTTATAAACACTTAAACATCACTATGATACCACATTGTCAAAAATTACTGGACACTGGTATAAGTACCATGATATTGTTATAAACACCAGTACTTTATGCTTTATCATAATTATTTAATGAAACATACCTCATGTATGTGGAGTCACAGTGTTAAGTGAACAAGACTTGGAATGTCAGTTGCAGCCAGCTGGCTATGCTCAACAAACTGATGACTAAAACGTCAACAAACGTTCGCCTTTCGATGTAATTTTTGTAAAATATTTAATTTTTCGTTTGTAAATTTTGTATTGCCAATAAAAATAAAAATTTATTTTATAGTGGAAATTAACATTAAGCTGTTGTAATAGTTTGAACATTTTAATTTTTTTTTTCTTACTTTGGCGAATTTTTCATTTGGTTTCAAAACTTGTAGTGGTATTTCAACTCTCCCGATGGCACCCACCTCCTGGCTGTTACCCGGGGCGGACCGCCCCCCTCGCACCCCCTTAGTACGCCACTGAGTAAGGTATATGATAGGGTGAACCACAATATTTTATTTGAAAAACTAGAAGACAGGAAGGTTCCCATGTACATATTAAACGTATTGAAATTTTGGTATTCCCACCAATCTTTCACCGTTAGGTAGGGCAATGTACTATCAGAGTGTTTTGGCTCCTCTTGCGGGGTGAGACAAGGCTCCTTGCTCTCCCCTATGCTGTTTAATGTGTATATTGACGGATTAATTGCTTCACTTAATGAGACAAAAGTAGGATGTTGTATAGATAACACAGGGATAAATAACTTAGTTTATATCGATGATATAGTGTTAATAAGTCCCTCTGTTAAAAGTCTGGATCGGCTACTAAAAGTCTGCGAAGAGTATTCGCAGAAACATGATATTCTTTTTAATGTTACAAAAACTAAGGTAATGCAATTTCATCCTAAAAGCTGTAATCAGCCAGTTGATATAAGGTTTAAAATGAATGGTGAAGTAATTGAGGAAGTACAAGAGTTTAAGTATTTGGGTCAAACTATTACCAGCTCCTTGAGTGATGACTCGGATATAAGAAAACAATCTCGAAGCCTGTGTGCTAAAGCGAATATGACCATAAGAACTTTCGATTTTGTACAAGTGAAACTAAAGACACTCTCTTTCGTACTTTCTGCAGTAATATATATGGACAGCAACTCTGGGTGAATTATAAAAAAGGTTCTGGCAGGACCCTAAATTTGCTGTACAACAGGTCTTTTAGACTCTTACATAAATTACCCCCGAGATGCTCAGCTTCGCAAATGTTTGCTACCCGCAATGTCCCGAGCTTCCCGGAGGTAACAAGACGTGCTCAATACAGTCTAATGCAAAGAATTAAAAAATCAACCAACCCGATTATCCAAGCTATCCATGAGTCCTGCCATTTATCCTCTAAGGCTTAAGCTATGGAATTCTTGGTACGAAAACGTCTGTCTGTAGCTCCACTTAACTTCGACATTACAGTATTATTTCTAATAAATTGTATATATTTCTATCCTTAGTATGTGAACTGTCATTGTATCAATAATATTTGTCATATGGACTATAGTCTGCCAATAAACCTTTTCATTTTCATATATATATATATATATATATATATATATATATAGGTACCGGGTGTCCGAGAATTATCTGTACAAGTTTTGGCTGTTATTAAAAGTCAACCATGAAGTGTAGAAATTCCAGTGTTGTCCCATTTTACAGAGAATCTCTAAGTTTTTTCTGATACCAAGTTTTGACAAGTTTTTTAGAAATTCCAGTGTGTCCGAAAATTATCTGTACAATTTCATCTTTTAATAAAATTCTTGATAACACACGTAAAATTCTTAAACAAGATTATTTAGAATCTCTATTTTCAAAAGTTTCTTTTATTAAAGTAACGTTGTTACAAACATTCGATGTGTGCACCATCAGTGATTCGCAAAACATCCAATCGATAATCCAAATGTTGCCATGTACGCTGCAGCATATCCACATCAATTCGCTCAATAGCAGCTGTGATTCTTGCTTTTAAATCATCAATGTCTGTCACCCGCGTACAAAAAAGAAAAAACTTGTCAAAACTTGTTATCAGAAAAAACTTAATGAGTTTCTCTGTAAAATGGGACAACACTGGAATTTCTACACTTCATGGTTGATTTTTAATAACAGCCAAAACTTGTACAGATAATTCTCGGACACCCGGTACCTATATATATTATTGTATTTTATATATATATATATATACACACACATATATATATATATTATTGTATTATATATATATATATATATATATATTATATATATATATATATATATATATATATATACAGGGTGTTTGAAAACTTTCTGTACAAATTGTAATGGGGAATAGGCAACACCAGACAAACCCTTTTCGTTTATAAGTGTATGTCCGCTGACGTCACCATTCGGCGCGAGAGGGCGCCGCTGCAATTGGCTAAAAGGTGAAGTGGGCTAGACTCGCGCTTGCCGCGGGCATTCTTAAATCGGACGTAGTACGCGTAACATGGAGCGCTTCACGACTGCTGAGATGGCTGACATGCATATGGTGTATGGGGCTGCCAATGGAAACGGAAGAGCTGCTGTGAGGTTGTACCGACAGCGCTTCCCAAACAGACGTGTGACAAACCACCAAACGTTTGCGCATTTGCATCGGCGACTGCGAGAAACTGGAACATTCCATGCAAACATGCATGACACTGGTCGGGAGAGAAACGTGCTCACTCCTGACATGGAAGAAGAAATCCTACGGCGATTTGAGGACAATCCAAGCGCAAGCACGCGAGGTGTTGCACGTATCCTCGGTGTGAACCACGACCTGGTCTGGAGAGTGTTGCACGAGCAGCAGTTACATCCGTTTCATCGTCAGAGAGTCCAGGCATTACAACCTCGGGATTACCCTCTTCGTGTGGAATTCGCATGCTGGTTTCTGCAGCAGACAGCGGTGCAGCCTAATTTTCCGGCTTATGGCCTGTTCTCAGATGAGGCCTGTTTCACACGTGAGGGTGTTTAACATGCACAATTCTCACGTGTGGGCGCACGCAAATCCACATGCTACACGGGTGCATGCTCATCAAGAACGGTTCGCCGTCAATGTTTGGGCGGGTATCGTCCATGGCAAGTTGATTGGGCCGTACCTGCTGCCTGCCCGACTCGACGGGCGGGTTTATCGGATATTTCTTGAAGAAACGTTGCCGGAACTGCTGGAAGATGTTCCCGTGGCTATTCGTAGACGAATGTGGTTTCAACACGACGGGGCCCCAGCACACTCCAGCAACGATGTGCGGGATTATCTGAACGCCACTTTGGGGACCGATGGATAGGCCGGGGTGGGCCCGTAGCCTGGCCACCGAGATCGCCCGATTTAACATGCCTCTATTTCTCCTGTGGGATCACATGAAGAACCTCGTGTACGAGACTCCCATTTACTCAGAAGAAGACCTCGTAGCAAGAATCGCTGAAGCCGCTGGAACTGTTCCCGAAATGCCGGGAATCTTTCGACGTGTACGTCGGTCAATGCTTCGACGCTGTCGGGCATGCATTGATGCTACTGGTCGCAACTTTCAGCACCTTTAAATAAACATGCCTTCTTTAAATAAACATGTTACGCGTACTACGTCCGATTTAAGAATGCCCGCGGCAAGCGCGAGTCTAGCCCACTTCACCTTTTAGCCAATTGCAGCGGCGCCCTCTCGCGCCGAATGGTGACGTCAGCGGACATACACTTATAGACGAAAAGGGTTTGTCTTGGTGTTGCCTATCCCCCATTACAATTTGTACAGAAAGTTTTCAAACACCCTGTGTGTGTATATATATATATATATATATATATATATATATATATATACGAGTATATATAAAATATAGCTTCCCTCACCAGCTAACTGCAAAGCAGATAGGATCCAGTTATGGGACAGGATCTAGGGTTTCCAGCTTACACCTAGCCTACTACATTCAGAACCTCAATATACGCAAGAAACTCGTTGCATTCACGTCGGATTGAATACATCAAAGAAAAAGGGGTAATTATTGTATTTTTAGCCAAAAAAAACCTTAAACCTCAACCGGGACATTGAGCGTCCGCTTTTCAAGGCACATAAACGTCCGTTTAATATACAACTCAGAATTGTCCCCTGTGAAACTTTATGTTAAACACAGACCGTGCATGGAAGAAGGAACTCTTCTGGGGAATTACATCCACTATAGTTCGAATAAGTAATGATAAATGACAAATAGTATAGTTTTTTCTTTTTCATGATGGAAAGCCCAACGTGGGCACCGGGTTACTCGCAAAGAGGCCCCAAATATAGCTTCCCTCACCAGCTATCTGCAAAGCAGATAGGATCCAGCTTTGGGACAGGATCTAGGGTAAACCCATCAGGAGTTTGGGGATGGGGTTAGAGTAGGAACGTGAAGCGGATGGCGGAGAGAAATACTGCGATTAAGCGGGGAGTGGGCAGGAACTGGACAGGTTCACAAGTGTGACCACAAAACCATTGTAGATGAATCTGGCAATATGAATCCGCTTATGACGAAGTGAAATGAGGGGGGCGCCTTTCTAGTTGCAAACACAATGCAGCAGTTACATCACAGAGGTGATATATAGTAGGAAGTGAAGATGGCGGTGGCGCGTGCCGCTGAACCATGGTTGATACTGTGCATTCTCGCGTGCCACCGAATCAGGGTTGATGTTGTGCGTGCCATCGAACCATGATTGATGATGTGCGTGCTCGCGTACTTACTTGCTTGCATGATTGCGGGCTTACTTGCTTCCTTGTGTGATTGCGTGGTTGCTTTCGTGCTTATTCTCTTGCGTGCATGGATGCTTGCTTGCTCTCGTAAGAACGCTTTTGAAGTTCTCTTTAGGAGTTGGTGAGTGGGAGAGAAGCACATGTTGCGCCTCAGGTTAAGTTTTGCTGGTGCCAAAGAAATTTCCGCCAAAGGATTTACCGCATGGCGGCCCCTTGAGTAGGGCCGTCGAACTTATCTGGCAAAAGAACTGTAAAGCAAATAACGCCGTGCAGAAGGAGTCGAACTTACTATAGGGCCGGAGGAGGGTGCATGTTGCCCTTAGTGTGCGGCAGAGAAAGTTCATGCCTTATGCGAAGGGGTTGGAATGCTGGGTTGGTAGGTGTTGATCGCGAACGTCGTTCCGTCGTTGAAATTTCGTGAAAAGATCTTCATAACGTTGAAAAACGCAAAAGATTTTCTTGCAACGCATGAACAGGAGTTGAGGTTGTGCTCGTTGCCTTTTGTGAAGAAGGTGGGAGAAAGGGGGCCTCCAGCAGAGGAAAAAGTCACGCTAGGAGCTAAAGAAACCTGAGCATTACCATCCGTTCGGAGAAATTTTCAAAATCGCGCTCGTTGAGGAGTGAATGGCATTGCGTGTCACACCGGATATTCACCATTTTATAGTGGCCTAATGACTGTATGCTTTATAATAATGTAATTAGCTAATTAAAGAGTTGTCTGCTTGATTGGGGGTCGCCACTTTTGATTTTTCGACCAAAACAAACAAATGCCATTAATAAGGAGGTTAAAAAAGTGTTTTTTCTCTCTTTAATAAACAAAACAATAGAGGATGAACGTCACAATAAACAAAACAATTAGTTGAATACAAATTCACAGAACAATGAGATTTGAATTAGATTATTAACTGAATTATAATTGCGCAGTGGCTTATTATAAGAATTACAAGAATGTGCACGAAATGAATTTGAGTGTTTATAGTTGTATAATGAATGAAAAATATGCCCAGGCAAAGGGGCTGTTATAATGGTTGTTACATGGCAAAGGCCAGCTTGTGACTGAAGGTCGAAGCATGCGAGATGCAACGTTTGACGGTGTTCGCATCTGGTCGTAAACAATGAAGGCCTTTGAGGCAATCGAGGTAAATTTTGTGTTGGCATGAAAACGAATGAATGCTTGCAGGTGTCTGCCCGTAAAAATCGCTTCAGGAGTAATATATATATATATATATATATATATATATATATATATACAGGGTGGGCCGTAAGTTTCCATACATGGGAAAAATAAACATTTTTTTATGGACAACCATTTTTATTTATATAATATGCTCTACATGGTTGCCATTGTTTTGAAAACACATTTCAATACGTGTTCCCCACTGTTGATGAACACGCATTAGCACAGTTGACGTTATGCTTGTAATGGCGTTGGTGATACTTTCCTTTAGATGATTTATGTCTCGTATCTTTTCCTGATACACCATGGCCTTCAAGTGCCCCCAAAGATAGAAATCAAGGGGGGTGAGATCTGGGGATCTGGGAGGCCACTCCACAGGACCACGCCGACCAATCCAAGCATCCGGAAACTGCTGATCCAAATACCGACGCACGTGAAGACCATAATGAGGTGGAGCTCCATCTTGCTGGAAGTAAACTGGGAAGTTACCTTCCTCGTTTAGCAGGGATGGGAAAATCTCTTCTTGCAACATGTTAAGATACCTTTCGGCATTAAGATTTCCACTGACAAAAATTGGTCCAATAATTCTGTCACCCCATATCCCGGCCCACACCATCACTTTACCGGCACCTTGCATCTTCGTCGGACTCAGCCAGTTAGGGTTAGCATTACTCCAATAACGTATGTTTTGCCGATTAACCTCTCCATTGACGTAAAAATTTGCTTCATCAGTAAACAAGATCTTACGTCAAACGCATATTCTTAGGGTATCTGAAACATAAAAACAAACGTTTAATTTTTCCTATGTATGGAAACTTACGGCCCACCCTGTATATATATATATATATATATATATACACAGGGTGTTTCAGGAGAAAAGGTCACTACTTCGGGAGGTGATAGTATCGGTCATTGTGAGAAAAAAGTTCATATGAACATGTGTCTAATTTTGAATGGTTACGGAGATAGAGCTGTTTGAATCTGATGCGCGCGCAGCTCTTCCTCCCGCTTCCCTCTCCTATAACCTTGAACCATGTAAGCTGTAATGTAAGCATATAACATAAGCCAATCGACAGCTGACTGTTGTGAGTGACATTGTTTGGTGTTTGAAGCAGTGTTAAGAATGCCACACACCTTCACACATGCCGAATATGCAGATATGGTGTATGTCTACAGTTTTTGCGATGGAAGTGCAACAGCTGCTGTTGCAGAATACCGTCGACGGTTTCTGAACCGCAGAATTCCGGATCGAAGAGTGTTTACCAGGGTTTTCAAAACATTGCGTGAGATTGGTACACTTCCCAGCGCTCATGTTTCATCTGAACGTGAAGGTCAACAAGATGTGGATGAAGTGGAAAACAGTCTTCAGTTGGTAGAGCGTAGTCCTACTACTACCTCACGAAGAATTTCTAAACGACACGGTGTACCACACACAAGAGTATGGCGAACATTACGTGAGGAAGGCTTGCATCCATATCATGTACAGCGTGTACAACACCTTCAACCAGGAGACGCTGCCATGCGACTGGAATTTTGTCATTGGGTAAATGCTAATCGCCGATTGCTTCGATTAATACTGTTCACCGATGAAGCTACTTTCACCCGTGACGGTATCAACAACACTCGTAACTCTCATCGGTGGTCAGACGAAAATCCAAATGCCACTGTGGAAACAAATTTTCAACATCGCTTCTCTGCCAATGTTTGATGCGGTATCATCGATGATCAGCTGATTGGCCCTGTTATTTTAAAAAATCGTGTTACAGGACAAAGTTACCTAGAATTTCTGCAAAATGAATTGCCAGGACTAGTGGAGGATGTTCCTTTGGCTACACGCGCTGGTATGTACTTTCAGCATGACGGAGCTCCTCCACATTCTACCCGTCTGGTGATGCAATACCTAAATCAAACTTTCCCTGGTCGATGGATCAGCCGCGGTGGTCCCATTCAATGGCCACCAAGGTCTCCAGACCTCTCTCCGTTAGATTATTGTTTGTGGGGGTGGATGAAAAGTCAAGTTTACAAAAAAAAGGTGGATACACGAGACGGATTGCTCGCGCGCATTTTGGATGCTGCTGTCCGCATAAAGGAACGTCAAGATCAACTCAGACGAACAACACTCGATCTTCGCACACGAGTTGCAAAGTGCATTGAGGTTGACATTGGGATTTTCGAAAACGTATTGTAAACTGTAACAAATTTGTCATTTCTGTATCTGATACCATTCAAAATGCCAATGTTTAAACATTAAATGTTAGAAATAGTAATTGGTTTATCTTTCTTGATTACCATTAACAATGCTTTTGTATTTGTAGATGCAAACAGCTCTATCTCCGTAACCATTCAGAATTAGACACATGTTCATATGAACTTTTTTCTCACAATGACCGATACTATCACCTCCCGAAGTATTGACCTTTCCTCCTGAAAAACCCTGTATATATATATATATATATATATATATATATATATATATAAGCAAAGAACCACAGGGAAAAGGAAAAGGAAACACGAAATCCGAGCGCTTTCGTGATTTTTCACATCTTCAGAGACAAGAGAGAAATTTCTCTCTTGTCCCTGAAGATGTGAATATATCACGAAAGTGTTTCCTTTTCCTTTTCCCTGTGGTCCTTTTCTTATTAAAAAGATCACGTGTTGCTTTTTGTTTTCTTTGTATATATATATATATATATATATATATATATATATATATATATATATATATATTATATATAGTGCTTCGTTGGCACTTTAATAATATGATAATTGTGATTACTTAAGTGAATGAGGCTGATTAGGCTGGGTCACCAGGTCTTTGCTGACCAAATAATGTTATAATTAGGTTGATTAATACTGTAGAATGAGTTTTTTTTTCCTTATTAAACAAAATAAATGATTTAGGAATGAGACAAAAATATAAGTTGGTTGTTTGCATACAAATTCAGTGAAATGAATAAATATGCACTTGAATAATGACTTCAATGTTAATAACGCGCTTGGTAATGATTAGTCTTTACATAAAGTTAGGTGAATGACACTCCTGAGGAAAAAGACTCCGTCTTTTCCTCAGGAGTGTAACTCGCTTCCATATTAGCCATTGCTTGTTATTCTACCTGCAACAAAAAAGGTCAAAACAAGACATCATTTTGAACATTTGCTTTAGTTTTAATGTATTACTTTTATAAATTTAATTTAAAATAAATTTTACTCTGAGACCGGACTTATGGGACACCCTGTATATATATATATTTGTTAACCGAGTCGTTCCTATTAACTTCAGTTTAATTTTAAATTTTATCGATTATCTTGCTTTTACTTAAATTCTATAAAATATTATCGATAATGAAAACTGAAATAGTAATTTGGTACCTACTCAAACAGACCTAAACTGTTGCTCATGTAACTGACAGGTATTTTTTGAATGCACGTTTGTGGAAAGTAATATCTTTAAATTAAATATACTGTGAACTTTCAAAATTTTAAAGTACAACTTATGAAAAACTTTAATTGAAATTAACAGAATTAGACTGTACCCAAAGCCAGTCATAAAATACTATAATTATAATTATCAATGTTTAAAAATTGCTTTTAAAAAGTAATTTATTCGATTTATAATTGCTGTCCTTAAAAGTAATTAGATCACAACATTAATTGCTTTGCTTCTCAAGTAAACGAATAACTTTCCCATTACTTATTTAAAAACTTAAATTAAAGGAGAAATCATATGGCCCCTCCTTCCTGCATGAAAAAAATTGGTTCTTTGAATGCTGTATAGTGTATAGACATAGGTTACGCGCTTCATCCAACGATCTGTATGAACAAAATTAGCTGTTCAGTGTTGCTTGATAGATCCCAATGATAACGATAATGATAATGATAAACTTTATCGACACGAGATAAATTCCACAAAAAAAAATGAATGAAATTAAATATTTGGTCAGATATAATCATTGAAAAGGGACAGAAACTGGCAAAGCGCTCAGGCCAGACTAATGCGGCGCATTGCACCAACTCCCGGATTATTATTACTCGCACCATCGGGAATTCGAACCCCCGACCACAGTGTCTTCGTTTCACTTACGGAGAAACGGTGTTATACCAATGAGCTACTAGCGCTGGCATTTAGTCGAATACGTTTTATTTTAGGATCAGGCTGTAAATAAACATGCGTTCCTTTTTTAATGAAATGTTTAAACAACATTATTACTGTACGCATATATGACATAATGGCAAAACATAAAGTAATAAAGAAAAATGTAATTTTATATTAATGATAATGATAATGATAATGTTGGTGATAATGATAAGCTTTACTTATTTATACATCCCATAAAATAGTATAATAATAACTAGCAAAAGGTCGCGATTTTGCTAGATCTGCGGTGCTTCGGCTGAATTGTGGGCCTACGGCGTATTTTATTTTGAACATCAGTAGCCCTTTATCTGGTTATCATTCCTATTCCTCTCACCTGGGCCTCAGTAATTGGGGTTGCCTGCGGCCTTCCAGTTACTGGCAAACCAATTATTCATTCAATAAAACTACAGAAAAGAACGCAGCCATGAAAATCTAAAGCTTCACAAATCTTAATACAATGAGCTCGGATTGAAGCCTAAGATTTTCATGACTGCGTTCATTTCTATAGTTTTATTGACCAAATAACTGAACCGACAGTAATTGGGGGCCCTGCGGCCCGCCAAATCATAGTTTTCATTGTTTCGAGTGCATCACTAATTGTTATAGTGTTCCATTAGTTGTGATAAGCATGATCTTCCTGAACGGAATCGATGTGGTTATCATTTTTTTTCTGAGTTTCCCATTAACCCACCCCCTCCCCATTAACCCCACCCCCCCCCCATTACCCCACCCCTCTCCCCCAATACCCCCTCCCCCACCCCTCTCCCCCATTTACCCCCACCCTTCCCCCATTACCCCCAAGGGGGGAAGGGGGCTGGCACCTTGCAAAGGATTCACTTTAATTTTTTTTTGGTTACATACTGTATATATATATCGCATCTATTTTCTGAGTTTCCCCATTAACCCCACCCCCTCCCCCATTACCCCACCCCTCCCCCATTTTGTGCCAAAATTATGATTAAAAATGAAGAAATGTCAAGAAATGTACCCCTAAAAGGGGGGGGGGCAGGATTTATGTTATAGAATTTTTTTTTAGCATGGGCACTGCGCAATAAAAAGACGCATCGAATGGTGAAAACCGCATTGTTCTACACCAATTGTAGCGACCTGTAGGTGTGCGCAAAAAAACTGTTACATATATATATAAAGCTTCATTTCTGAAATAGTATATTAGATTTTGAAGGTAA
The DNA here is from genome assembly GCA_023014485.1 of Bathynomus jamesi. NCBI lineage: Eukaryota > Metazoa > Arthropoda > Malacostraca > Isopoda > Cirolanidae > Bathynomus > Bathynomus jamesi. The sequence continues at coordinate 53,163 of JAJOZX010001857.1, forward strand.
TAAACGATAAAATAAATCAAACAATAAAAAATTTAAAAAACTAAAAATTATGACTAAAAGAGAAATAAAAATAAGACACGTACTGAAACAAGTAATAATGAACACTACCCACTGCTAAGATTACAAAAATGATGATAATGATAATGTCAATAATAACACTGGGGAACAAATTTCAACTTTTTGTCTATTGAATTAGATTTGACAGTTAGTTCTAGGTAATTTGGTGCGCTGAGCACGAATTTTTACTCGGTTTTGCTCTATCAGGTCCTGATTTTGCTCAACACCCCTCCTCTTTCGTCGTATTCATAAAAAGGTTTTTTTCTCAATACTCGCTAAGTCTTTTTGCAGTTACACATTATGCAACTAGGTTTTTATCTAGGTATTTGTACCTATTGTTATGGTATTGTTGTATTATGTATATTTTTATATGTAACACCCTAAAAATATTTTTAATTTTGTCATTTTTAACCCATTTTAATATTAGTAAATTAAGCTAAAAATATCATAGAATTCTAAAATTTTCTCGAGCGTTCCTGTTCTCTGTAGAGTATTCTAGAGGGACAACTAAAATATATAAAAGCGACTCGTTTCCAGAGTTAATCAGTCAATTCAATCAGTCAGTCAGTCAGTCAGTCAGTCAGTTGAGTTAGTTAATTAAGTTTGGGCATTAACATAATTTTGAATTGGCATATGATTTAGTGAGTAATTTTGTCATCGTGATTTAATATAGTTGATTTAATTAGACGTAATTTATATTGTACCTACTCATCCGTGTTTCTAGTTTAATTTCATAGATTGTAAGTACCTATTTCATAATAAGTACCTATTTAAACTAATTTTTGTGTTTATATTTCAGATTTTCTTAAATTTATATGAATTAAGGGCTTTAAATACCTTTACAAATTGGCAGAACAATCAAGCAATATGTCATGAAGCACTAGAAAGTTCAAATGCAAAAACAACCCTGATTCCTTCTGTTATATATGTGGAAATTTTACACTTCCACATCAACGAGCAAATATAACTGACTTCGTAAAAAGAGCTTACTTAGCTTATTTTGGCATAAAACTGGGGGACCAAGATAAATCGTGGGCTCCACATAAAGCCTGCACTATATGCATTGAAAGACTGCGACATTGGACGAAGGGTTCGGATTCAAAAATACCTTTTGGAGTTCCGATGGTAAGTTTATGATTTCATAAAACTACGTAATTTAATCACTAGTATACTGTAACTTACCTAAATGTAATTGTAACTTAGGTACATAAACAAAAATTTACAGAAAATGTTTATAAGAATCTCAAATATTGCATAAGGTTGAAACACATAGAAATGTTAAATGTTTGGGTGATAACTTTTGATAAAATTCATAAAAACAAGTCTCTCGTCGCTTTTGTTAACGCTTTACAATTTTTTTTCCATATCAGGTGTGGCGAGAGCCTACTAACCACGAGACCGATTGCTACCTTTGCTTTGTCAAGACTTCGGGCTTCACTAAGAAAAATAAACATTGTATCGAGTACCCAAATTTCGACACCGCGATACGACCTGTGCTACATTCAAATGAGATCCCCATTCCAAAATTTAAGGGTCTGCCAACTCAAGAATTAGTTGAAGATGTTCCTGAAAATATTGTTATGCACTTTGAGGAGTCAGACACCGATTTTGACCCCAGCGTATTTGAAAGTCAAAACGATCCGCAAAAGTTTAACCAGGCCGAGTTGAATGATCTTGTAAGGGATCTAAATTTGCCAAAAAAGGCTGCGGAAATTTTAGCTTCAAGACTTAAAGAGAAAAACTTGCTTACTTCAAACACATACATTTCATTTTACAGAAAAAGAGAAGAAGAACTTGTTAAATATTTTAGAACAGAGGATAGTTTAGTATATTGCTGCGACATAGTTGGTTTGTTAAAGAAGATGGGGGTTGAGTCTTACGATGCAAATGATTGGCGCTTGTTTTTAGACAGTTCGAAAAGAAGTCTTAAGTGTGTGTTGTTGCATAATGGCAATCTATACGGCTCGATACCGATTGGGCACTCAACAAAATTAAAAGAAAAGTATGAACATATAGAAAAGGTTTTAAATCTTATCAAATATAGGGAGCACGAGTGGATCATATGTGTTGACTTAAAAATGGTTAATTTTCTGCTAGAACAACAAGGAGGGTATATACTAAATATCCCTGCTTCCTTTGCTTATGGGACAGCAGAGCCAAGGAAGAACATTATTTCAAACAAATCTGGCCAGCACGAACATCACTTACTGTCGGAGAAAAAACGTAATTAATCCACCTTTAGTGAGCAGAGATAAAATCATATTTCCTCCTCTGCATATAAAACTAGGCCTCATTAAACAATATGTAAAAGCTTTAGATACGAACGGCGAGTGTTTCAAATACATAACTTCAAAATTTCCAAGTTTAAGTTATGAAAAAATCAAGGCGGGAATTTTCGACGGTCCACAAATAAGAACAATGATTAAAGACTGCAATTTTCCTAATGTCATGAATGAACGCGACAAAAAATGGCTGGTTCTCATTCGTGGACTTGATAGAAAACTTTTTAGGCAATTATAGGGCAGATAACTATGAAGAAATCGTAAAAAACTTTTAAGGGACTACAAAGAGTTAGGTTGCAATATGAGCATAAAAATGCATTTTTTGAATAGCCATCTTGACCAATTTCCAAGTAATTTAGGTGATGTAAGTGACGAACAAGGGGAGAGATTCCACCAAGATATCAAAATTATGGAGGAACGGTACCAAGGCCGCTGGGATTCCCACATGATGGCTGATTACTGCTGGTGCTTGAAAAGAGACCTGCCATCAACAAGCAAATACGCTAGAAAGTCTTACAAAAGAAATTTTTTGCCACAGTGAAAGCTTCATATCTGTTTGTTTTTTTATTTTAAGTCATTTCTATCGTTATAATGTAATTTTACTGTAGTTTGAACTGCTTGTATTCATGAAACTTGAAAAAAAAATTTAACACATGACTTAATTTTTTAGTCCTAATTTGAAAAATCTGGAAAATGGCACATAGGCTGTCGACAAGAATCAGGACCTGATAGAGCCAAACCGAGTTGAAATTCGTATTCAGCGCACCCAAATTACCTAGAATCAAGTGTCAGATATCATTCAATAAAATACGTGTTGCCCAGTGTAATGTTTATTGGCAGGAGACAGATCCCTCCACCCGAAAAAAAGGTACAGTATCACTCAAGGTAATCAACGATACAACTAATTGAACATTAAATTTAAAAAACAAAAAGGACTACGGTAATAAAGAAATAACAATAATACACGTAAAGAAACGAGAAATAATAAAATTAGTAATAACAGCTTCATAAAAATAAAAAGTACATGTAATGGAATGTAATGCAAGAGTTAAGTGGAGCTATAGACAAACACTTTCATACCAAGAGTTCCACAGTCCATAGAAGACATAAAGCAGGACTGATGTATAGTTTGGACAATTGGATTGTCTGAAATTTTAATTCTTCGCATTAGACTGTATTGAACTCGTCTTGTTACCTCAGGGAGACTCGGAATGTTGTGGTTAGCGAACATTTGAGAGGCTGAGCATCTTGGAGGTAACTTATGCAGCAGTCTACAGGATCTGTTGCAAAGCAAACTGGGGGTTCTGAAGAAGCCTTTTATACAATGTTGCCCATAAATATTAGTGCAGAAAGTATGAAAAAGAGTGTATTTAGTTGCGCCTGTACAGATTTTGAAGTCCTTATAACCATGTTTGCCTTAACACGATAATTTCGGTATTGTTTCCTTATGTCTGAGTCGTCACTCAAGGAGCTGGTGATAATTTGACCAAGATACTTAAATTCATGTACCTGCTCTATTGGTTCGTCCCTCATTTTGAAAATAATGTTAGCTGTTTGGTTTGAGCTTTTGGGATGGAATTGCATAACCTTAGTTTTAACATTAAAATTAATGTCATAGTTCTGTGATGATAATTCACAAATTTTTATAAGATGATTCAGATCTTTCACTGAAGGACTTATTAACACCATATCATCGGCATAGACCAAGTTATTTATCCTCATATCATTTATATAGCACCTCACTCTTGCCTCATTAAGAGAAACAATTAATCCATCGATATATATTATATATTATATATATATATATATATATATATATATATATATATATATATATATATATATATATATATATATATATATACGGTATACACTAAACAAGAGAGGAGAAAGTAAGGAACCATGTCCAACTCCGCACGAGGACACTGTTAAGGATGTCTGAGTACTTCGTTCTCCATAACTTAGCTAGTTCTACCTCTCCAGACACTCCATCAGTTGTTGATGGGATGACATTTTTAACACCCGTTTCTTTTTTGACAAATTTCCAGAATTAGTTACTATTATTATTTAAATTAGCCTCACAGGCTTTTGAAGCTCGAATGGAGTCTTGTTCCTGCTTCCATCGTCTTATGGCTGCTTTATAGTGAGCCCTACTTCTACCCATATTCATGTAAGCTACCCCTCGTCTCGAACGACCAAGAAAACGCTATATCTCGTCAGCATCCTTTGATTCCCTTTTCAGTTAAATTACAGTTATCTTAAATACGTAAATAAATTGTTTGTAAAATAATTTTTTTTTGAAGTAATTGAAATTAGTAACTAATTACTGAAAAAATATTTAATTGATTACAGTTAAATTATTTGTAATTAATAACTTTACATCTCTGAATAAAATAAAACGAAACACAAGAGAAGTTTAAAGGTTCAAGCTTGAAAAGTTTATTGTTTAACCTCCTTCCCAATATCCAAGGTTTTATGAAGCAGGGGACCTACAGCTTTACATGAGAGTTGAACCACGGGTCACTACATCATCTAGAAGCAGAGGACATTCCCCATCCAACTACTAACCAGACCTACTGTCGCTTAACTTCACTGATAAACGGGAAGCGGCGTTACTACACTGGCCGCGACGTATATGTATAGAAATATAGGTATTGACATAGAAAGTAATGTTGGCATGAGTAATTTCAGACAACCACAAATATGTTTCTTTATAAGTAGCAAAAACGAGCATAAAAATAGAGTTAAATTCTTTTCACATGGTCTTCCATTTTCAATGTTACTTTTGAAAAGTCAAAAAGCGTACAGAGACACGAATAATTTTAATGCATTGTCTAACCACATGGATAGAAATAATCATAGTATTCGTTGGGAAGGTTAAAAAATACTATAAAAATATATACGGCATATGTTTTGTCCTTTGCTTCCTTTCTTCATTTCATACACGAAAGGACTTGGCATCGCTTTTTATCTTTCCTTGTTGGTATGTAACACGCACACACACACACACACACACACACACACACATATATACTGTATATATATATATATATATATATATATATATATATATATATATATATATATACCGGGTGGGCCAAAAAAAACTATTACCCTGATTTTGAACAATATAATTTTACCTTTATCAAATGTTATTTGTACAATCAATATACTGTATGTGTCCTGTACAGAATTTCATGGTCTATCTATTTCGTGATGAAGTTCGATTTTTGCTAACTGTAACCATTATTTTGTAATTCGCTGTTATACAGACACGGGTAGAAAAAATTTCTCTTTCTATACAGTTACCTAATTGAGTCCAAGATTATGCGGAATGTGCCCTCCTCCATTATCAATGCACGCTTTTTTGTCCTGTCTTCCATAAACTCGGTCATTTTGTGTGTTTATTGTTGAAGCAAACGTAGAAGTCTTCTCGTCGCTGAACCATATTTTCGACACTTCTCTGTCTGGGAATCGATCTAACAGAGCACGACATTTTTCAACTCTAAGCACTAGAGCGAGAAATACCAGTAGTTTTTTAAATTTCTTTAACGGACTTGTGGGTGTTGGGCCGTTCTTCTTGACTGCATATCGTGAATGAAACCGTGTCAATATTTTCCTTAGTATGTGATGTTTTTGGCCTTCCACTGCCTTCTTTTCGTTTGGTCACCCTGTGATATCGATTTTCTTTATGAGATATTGAAGTCCAGGTATCGTCCATTTTTTATTTGGAAACTCTTTCTTTATTCGTTTTGCACCCCAGTGTTTCTCCTTACGCAGGTTCAATATCAATGCTTCATCTTCCAAAGAGTATTTCATCATGTTATAACTTGTTCACCAACTTTAGCTATAGCAGAATGATGGTCTGAAATGAAAAAGGAAATAAATTAATTATTTTGTGCAAAAATGAGGAAAGTTAATTATTTATGGAGAAACTGACTGTCATCTGAAAGTATCAGTTGCTGACTTTGACTGCCTTTCAATTAAGCACCATATTCTGATACCTCCCTCCACTTGTGAGCCTGTACCTCTACTTCTGGTGCGTTGAATCTAGATTCAAAGCCAACATTTGAAAGAGTAAAAGTATGGGTACAACATACGGCCTCAGCAGTAAGATCAATATACAGGGTGAGCCGCAATATTTTTTCAAAAGTTGGGTAACCGTTTTTGGCCCACCCTGTATATATACTTACGAATTGCAACGTACAGTATCACTGAATTGGTCTGGTCACAGAACAAGCAAAAATGGTTATATTGATGAAGAAAACTGGAACAGCTATTCAGGAAGGTGTATAACTTTTTCAGTCAATGCACAGATATAAAATTGCAGCTTTTCATGTTTAATCAATGTAACGTTTCTCTGAACGGAGTTGCAGGATCTTTTTTTCTTTCCATATTCACATGGCGGTATCGCTCTCTCGGAGTAACGAAGGATGACTTTGATGTTTTGAGACTGAAATGAAAAGGTACTTGAATTACAAATACTTCAAAAACCAAAATCGTTGCACAATATGCCGTTCATTGTACGTGTATTCGTTTAATTTTTCTTTTTTTCTTAATAATCTCTTCAATTATACAATCAGTAGTATGGGGGGGGTGATAGTGGATGATGGGTGGCATAAGCACTGAGGGATGGCACTGGGACTGATGGGAGGGTGTAAGGGTTAGCACTGAAAAGTGAACTTTTTACTCCCTTTTAATCCCATCAATCCCAAGGGAGCCACTAATGTTTTTAATTTATAAATAACTTTTTAATTCCCAAAACAAAAAACAAGGAAATATGAAAAAACATAAGTTCTTTTACGTTAAAAATTATTCAAGTGTTTATATGAACTATTATAACCTTGGTTAACCTTGGTTTTGCTTCCGCCCGAATTGTTCGTTCTGACGAAGGTCAAACTTGTCACTCCATCTTAGAACTTGTCACTCCACCGTATATATATTATATATATCTGACCGGCAATCGGAAGATCCCGGGTTCGATTCCCGGGTGGCTACCTCATTTTTTCATTTGTTCGTTCTCCCTCCTCATCTTGCGTGGAATGTTCTCCTATACAAGCGTCGTTCTTTACGATATATATATATATATATATATATATATATATATATATATATATATATATATATATATATATATACACACAAGGGTGAAGGATATAACTAATAGTGTTGATTTTTTTACAGACGGAACTTCTGAGGACACAACGAATGCTATTCACGTCGGTACTAATAACGTTCTAAATTCTAGATCGGAAGATCTGATGGCTAGATACAGGGACTTACTAGAGTGACTAAAGGAAAAAACTAATAAGATTGTTTTAGGTATACTTCCTCGAATTATTCAACGTAACGAGTTCTACAGCAAGGCGACCTATATTAACAATAACATAAAGTCACTTTGTCAACAGGAAGGAGTGCATTTTGCAATTTTTGGAACAGTTTCTACTGCAGGAAGGACTTGTTCCTCGGAGATGGACTTCATCTTAATAACGTTGGAGCTGCGCGTTTAGGAAGACTATTTCATAATACTGTCTCTTCTTTTCAGGCTGCCGTAACTCGAACGGTCCCGGCGTAATTTCCTTAAAATTCCCTTGCACGCGTGACGGTATCGCGGTTACAAACAATTTGAAGGTGCTATCTTTAAATGCTTGTAGCCTACGAATTAAAATAAACGAATTTTTTCTTTAATTGCTTGTAAAGACTATGATTTAATTGTGATAAATGAATCGTGGCTTAGCACTGAAACACGTGACTTTGTAGGGGAGTATCAAATTAGAGGTTATAGACTTTTTGTTAAAAACAGAATAGGTAGGCGAGGAGGCGGTGTTATGTTGTATTTCAAAGATAATATTGCGAACGTTGTAGAAGTAAAGCACACAATTCCAGAACAGATAGATTCGACTATAGCAGAACTTAAATTGAACGATTTCAAACTTCTTGTTGCGGTTATATATAGACCCCCTAATCAAACAGCTGATACGGACGAAGTGTTATATCGTGAACTTAAGGTAGCGTTATATCGTGAGCTTATAGGTAGTGAGCAGGCCTTAGTTATGGGTGACTTTAATTGCGCGGAAGGTAATCGTTTGTTAATTTTCTCGAGGATAGCTATCTTATTCAAAACCTACAAGGTTGGAGAGTATTTTAGATTTAGTAGTAACTACGGACGATAGGCTAATCACTGATCTTCAAGTAATAGAACCGTTAAGCAATAGCGATCAAAAAATGGTAGAGTTTGTCCTCTCAGTAAGTCACTCGAAACCAGCTAACTCGACTAAAATTCCTAACTTCTAGGACGCAGACGTTTGTAAACTTAGAAATGAATTGTCACACGTCAACTGGGAAAACGTAATGAGGTTCTCCAACGCAAAAAATAATGTGAGAATCGTTTGAAACAGTATTTAGGACTATAAATGAGGAATGTGTACCGTACAAGATTAAGCGTGCGAAAGTAAATAACAAGCCCTTGTGGTTTACGTCTAGAGTAGGGGATATTATAAAGAGTAGAGATAGGGCTTATAGGCTACAAAAGTGCGATAAAGACAATTTGCGTTTACGAAACAACTACAGATCTCTAAGGCGTGAAGCGAAAAGCGTAATAAAAAAGTCCAAGCGTGATTTTGAAATCTCCATAGCGCGTGACGGCAAAGGAAACACAAAGCGATTCTTTCAATACGTCAATAATAGGAATCCAGTGAAAAGTGTCTTGGGGCCGTTGAAAAATTTGACGGAGAGCTAGTTGCTGAAAAAACAAGCAAATGGCTACCCTGCTAAACGAATTTTTTACGGCAGCTTTTACAACAGAAGATGTAACGAATATCCCTACGGTCATAGACATAATACCTTTTGACAATGGTAATAGTTTAAATAATATTGTGGTTAGTGAAAGGGAGGTAATGCGCTATATTGATAAAATGAAAATGCATAAATCAGCGGGGCCGGATTCCGTATATCCCATACAACTAAAAGAATTAAAAGAAAGCATTGTTTTGCCGCTATAAAAAAATTTTAGTGCGTCTACTTCTGAGGGTGCGTACCAGATAATTTCAAGTTAGCAAACATAACACCTATTTTTAAGAAAGGCGATAAAGGTGCGGCGGGAAATTATAGGCCAATCAGTTTAACGTCTGTTGTAGGTAAGCTACTGGAATCAATAATTAGGGATCGTATTGTCGAACACTTGGAAATGCATAACTATATTAGAAATACGCAGCACGGTTTTAGACGAAACTAATCTTTTAGAATTTTTTCAAAGCGTGGTTGAAGTTTACGATAGTCATCGGGCGGTAGATATAGTGTATCTAGATTTTCAAAAAGCGTTTGACACCGTACCGCACAAAAGACTCAGTGAAAAAAACTAAGGCTCATGGAATCAGGGGTGTAGTAATAGAAGAGTGGTTGCGAGGTAGGAAACAGAGGGTGGTCGTTGATGGAGCGGAGTCGTCTTGGGCTAATGTAGCGAGCGGCGTTCCTCAGGGTTCTGTATTGGGCCCCTTACTTTCTCTATATATATTAACGATTTAGATGTCGGCCTAGTCAGTCCAGTTTCAAAGTTTACGGATGACACGAAGTTGGGTGGTAGGGAAATTAATCATGAAGATAGAGGTAAAATCCAAGAAGAACTGAACAAAATCGTTGATTGATCAGTCACATGGCAAATGAGATTTAACGTCAATAAGTGCAAAATTTTACATATAGGTTTGCGTAACGGTAATTTTGCGTATAGTATGTCAGGGAAGGAGTTGGCAAGCGTAGAACAGGAAAAAGATTTAGGAGTTATAGTCAATGGTGATTTAAAAGTAGCGAAACAAAGTACAGCAGCGGTCAATAAAGCAAACAAAGTGCTAGGTTTTATAGCTCGGAATTTTGAGTACAAATCGCGCGATATTATTGTTCCCCTTTATAAATCATTAGTTAGACCCCATTTGGAGTACGCGATCCAATTTTGGAATCCGCATATGCGCCAAGATATAGAGAAACTCGAAAGAGTTCAAAGACGAGCAACTAAGATGATTCCGTCGCTTAGGTTTTTAAAATTATGAATGGGTTCGATAACGTAAATAGAGATGGCTTTTTCGAAATATCACAATATAATAGGACTAGAAATAACGGGTGTAAGTTGACAAGTAGAAGGTTCGAAACAGCAGTTGCCAAAAACTTTTTTACGCAAAGAATAGTAAATAACTGGAATAGTTTGCCGGTAGAAGTAATTAGTAGCACGTCTATAAACATGTTTAAAAATTGATTAGACGCATATGTTGATAGATTGGGTATAGTGTAAGGTAGTAAAATTAAGGTTTTTGTGGTTCGGAACCCACGTAAAATTGTAGGTCCCCTCAGCCACCACGGAGGACATACGCAATACACAACTACAATCACAGTTAGGTAAACCAGCCATGAGTGGATCCTAGGGTCTTTGTTGGTCTGAAACCCAGTGGCGGCTCGTGACTTTCAGTTATGGGGGTGCTGCCTCAGAAATTGCGAACAATTGTGTCGATTATATAGTATATATATATGAGAGAGAGAGAGAAAGTCGAATAGATAAATAGATAACTACTCACTACTCAGTCATAAAAATAAGTAAAATAGTATCATAAAATCAATTATAGGGTACTTACGTTTAACGGGTAATTTCGAATTTGGCAAAAATTTTATTTATAAACGAATTCCATTCTTCTGTTTTTATTCTGAGCAAAAAAATATTCTAAGTAATGAAAGCTATATATTGTAAATAATCCAATTATTATATAATTAACTTCAATCTCACGACAAAAATAAATGATAACGAATCATTGATAAATGCAATTCGGAAATTAAATTTCGAATTAGCAAACGATACAGCAACACAACTATCACGTCAAACAAACAAATCGGCACTGCTCTGTCCACAGTGCTTTGGACCCTCTTAAACCCGCGATTCTGACTCTCTCTTCGTACGTCCGCCACCGAGATTTTAAGCGTTTCGAACAAAATCTGGAACTGTTAAGTACGCAGTTCCACGGGAAGGCTGAAGCTACTTTCGTGATTCATTCGTTCGGCATTGAAATAGTTTAAGGAAAAAAGGGTATAATCTGATTTAAAAACTCAAAGTTCATTGAAAAAAAACAATCAGAGAGGCTATTTTAAATATTTAAATATAAAGATCATAAGATCATGGGGGTGCTGCAGTTCCACAGTGCCTACCTGCGAGCCGCTCCCGCTGAAACCCCTCCGTCTATGGCCTTGGTTGGTTCGCAGTCCACGGGGGTTCTGGTTAGGAGGCAGCAACGGATTTGTTACTCGCAGTAGTTTCTTCTATACTGCTCTCCGAGTTCTTCTATAGTGGTTTGGAGGATTCTGGGAGGCTTACTGAATTCTCTGAAGGCTCCCCGATTTTTCTTATAACGTATCGGGAAATTATGTTTCTCTATTTAAGACTAAGTTCTCTGAAGGTTCCCTGATTCTTCTTGTAACGTATCGGGAGATTTTAATGACTAAGTTCTCTGAAGCGATCACGGCTCGAAGGAGAAGATAAAGACTTTTTCTTACGGTAATTTACTGCCAAAATGTTACAGGTAATGCTCAGCCTCTAAGTTAGATCAGTCTAGTCAGAATGAACATGGAAGAAATTTTGTGGGTTTATATACCCATAATTTGCTAACATCATTATTATTAAATGTTGACTTGTGTCGTTTTTTATTCTCTATAAGCTGCATTATTTTTGCACAATATTTGAAAATAAAGTAAATTTTTTTGTAATTTACTGCCAAAATGTTACAGGTAATGCTCAGCCTCTAAGTTAGATCAGTCTAGTCAGAATGAACATGGAAGAAATTTTGTGGGTTTATATACCCATAATTTGCTAACATCATTATTATTAAATGTTGACTTGTGTCGTTTTTTATTCTCTATAAGCTGCATTATTTTGCACAATATTTGAAAATAAAGTAAATTTTTTTGCTGTGGCAATGTTTAAACAGATAAACAAGATATTTGAAGATGAAGCCATATTTTATCTTAAACCGCGTATTTTCAGATCTGATGTTATCATGATCTGTCGAGTTAACCAAAAGTGGAAATTGAACTATGCATCTTTACACTAAAATATGCATGTGAGCAAAATTTAAAGGTTTAAAATTTACAATTAAATGCTTAGGCAAGACATGACTTCATCTTTTATAACGAAGGGAGAATGTATACAAAACATGAACATTGCAAAATTGAAACACATATCAGAATTTTGAAAGATTCCAAAATAAAAAGAAAAATAAATAAAAATAATAATAATAATATCGCCGAGTACACATTCCTAAATGGCGACATAATGTCGGAGTTAGTACATTGAGTACAATCCAAGCACATTATTAAGTACATTGCAATTTGGTTTATTACAACTATGATTATAATTACCAATTAATTCACATTCGCTTATTGTCGTTAATTACAGTTTCATTAACGTACATTAATTACATCCTATTAAATTATTACAGTTAATTACAGTTAAACAGTTAAATATAGTTTTTTACAGTGTTTCATATTTATAGACAATTAGGATATTAGGAGTATAACACAAAATACATGGGCACATACTGTATATATATATATATATATATATATATATATTATATATATATATATATATATATATATATAACATAACACACATAATGATGTTTTCGGATTAGAAGCGAGCAAGAGAGAGGGTGTTCACTTCAGAAGCTCTCGCTTTTGCCGTTGTCAGCGGAATTCGAGCACTTGCATAAGCATTTACGAGTCTATTGCGAGAAATTAAATAATTTAAAGAAAAGAAATAAAAAGAATATATGTGGCCGTATTTACATGTACGTAATCATGATCATGTACGTAATCATGACTATCAACGGACATGTCCGAGTGCATAAGTATTATACACATGTCGGTAGTCACACAATAGGTTGTGTAATAGAGACTGACACGAGTAAACATGGACTGATATGTCAATAGGGCATAATAGAAATAAAAGATAATGGAAATAAAAGATAATGGTAATAAAGGATAATAAAAGATAATGGAAATAAAAGATAATGGAACTAAAAGATAATGGAAATATGAATGAACAACATATAAATAGTAATATGTTAAAGAATTTACCATACCTTGAATACTAAAGTCATCCAAATTTGCATTATGTGAGTTTGGTCCTTATGTAAAAATGAATATTTTAATATAAAGATTATATAATATAAGAACTGTATGAATATAATGAATATAAAGATTGTAATGAATATAAGGATTTATAAAAAGATTATATAGGAATTATTCATTGTTCATTTCACACACACACACACACACACACATATACATGGAATATGCCGACCCCTTGGTCGTTGCAAGACCGATGCCCGGATAATCTCGTGAGTTGTTTGCATTTACATGTACTACTGTACTTATTTTATACTTATTTTATTATAACAGTAATATTACATAGTTTTGAACAAAAATATCAGTAACTTTATATACAAAGTGTTGAAAAGAACAATATGATTTTCGCAATAAACTGATAAACTCATGATAGTTTAGGATGGGGGAAGCCCCACTATTTCGACTTTTCGGCTATTCCAATCCTTTGACCGCCGCATTAACTTGGACGGATCAGCAAAACTTACTGTATATATATACGAGTATATGTTCAGCCCATAGATTGGACAAATGAAATCTTTCTGGTGTGTATAACATAAAGATGTAAAGATCCTTAAATATTTACAAGAGTCAAATAATCTCCTTTATTTGTTGTTGCGTTAATGAGACTAAATTTGGATCACCTGAAGATCAGGGCCCCCAGCCTTCTTTACTTAGCCTTATAAAGCTAACTAACGAAAATATCACGACCTAGCCTAACTAATCGTTAGGTCAACTGTACGCCCTTGACGATTGGTTAGGTTAGGTGGTGATATTTCCGTTAGTTAGCCTTATAAAGCTAACTAAAGAAGGCTGGGGGCCCTGATCTTCAGGTGATCCCTAAATTTTAATGACAACATTCGTAGAACATTAACATCATATAAACAAATCATATTTTTTATATAAAAAAATATGTAAAACTTTTATGTTAATGTTAAATTAATATAGCTTAAGAGTGATAACAACATTCATGGTCTTAATTATAAGAACTTATACTTAGGAAATTTAAACTGTTTATGTAGTTCGCAAGAGACGAATTTATTTTATAATCACATTGTTCACTAAACAGTTTTAAAAGGTACTTCCATTAGTTTAAAAGGATTTCAATCCATTTTAAGATATACCAATGATAGTAAGTGTTTCGCTAGACATTCCGAAATATAGTGAAATGATTTGCTGAATATAAATTAGCCCTTCCTTGCAGGCTGTCACTCCAGCCACATTTGTATAAGTCAGTGGTATTTAACCTTTTTCGCACTGTTATCCCTTTAGCTTGCTAATAAAACCATAATTAACCCCTCCCCTTTTAGGATCACCTGAAGATCCGTCACCCAGCCTTTTTAGTTAGCTTTATAAGGCTACTAACGGAAATATCACAACCTAACCTAACCAATCGTCAAGGGTGTACAGTTAACATAACGATTCGTTAGGTTAAGTCGTGATATTTTGTTAGTTAACCTTATAAAACAAACTAAAAAAGGCTGGGGTGACGGATCTTCAGGTGATCCCACTTTTTAAATGGCAAATATGAAAAAATGAAAATTAGGAAAGAATAACACAATTTTAGTGGAACTATAACAGCTTTGTTTTTAGGACAGTGGCTTTTGCTCTTTTTACCCGCTCCTGCCAAAAGCCAAATTACCCCCAAAGAAGTAATTACCCCTCAGTTAAATACTACTGGTACAAATATTTAAGATGTGAATGGGTTCTTTTAGAGAATCCCTGAGAAAATAAATTGTTTAAAACTCTCCTCCGTTGTGCGAATTGTGAATTATTGTTACTTTGATTGAGTATTGTCATAACTCGCAGATAGTCTTCGACTTTGTAATTTGCTGAAATTTGTCTGAATTTTAATATTTGCATCGGTGAAAATTATTCTTTGAAGCAAAATTGATAAAATGCGTTTTAAGGTATAGGTTTTTATAGGTTTTTCAATTTATCGTTTAAAGCTCGGGCCCTGGGTCATGGCCCACTTGGCCCTTGCGTTAATACATCCCTGCTGATGGGTACTGATTTGAAAGGTTCACTTACATTTACTCATGTACCGTGTTTGCAAAACGGTGGTTTTGGAAACCTATGTTACCCTTAATAAACTCCTTTGTTAAATGTAGGTACAGTCCCCTGCAATAGTCACGCTCCACCCATGTGTAGCCCTCCCCGAGATGTGGAAACAACGCAGTCCCTCTTTCTCCCCCACTCTCACTCACTCCCTTTCCTTCTCCCCCTTTCAGGTAGGTGTTGTCATAGTATTACTTATATTTTTTTGAAAACCAATGACTGAATAAATATTTTATTCACTGTAGTTTTGGTGATAATGCTAGGAGGACTATGTATTTTATTCATGCATTATTCCTAAATTTAGGGAATAGAGTAAGTAGTTAGGTTATTTCACGAACGTGGGATACTTTAAAAACTTTCAATCATAGGATTTTGATGTGGCCATGTTATAGTTAAAGTGTAAGATAAGTTGTAGTATCGACTTTTCCTCCAGGCAATAACATTTCTGTTTAAAGTCCATGCATCATCAACAAATGATTATCCAGGAAAAAAGGTCTATCCATGGAGAGATAATGATAACATAGTTCAATTTTTTATTACAAAACTGAACATGAATCAAGTAAATTTAGGGATTTTCTTAAGAACATACAAAACATAATGTTCAAATTATAAGGAACTGACAATTATTCAAGTAAATAAATATATACTTACGACATCACAACACAATTACACAATTAATCAATACTTGGTCCATCTTCCATTATTATTAATGACCTCTCGGAGCCTATTTGAAACAGATGCCACGTGATTGTAAATGACTTGTGGGTTCGTGCGGAAAAGTTCCCACTCTGCCTTGGTGTGTTCCAGCAGGTGCCGAGATGTTCACTTCTGTCCAGGCTCCCAAGCGTTAACCACATTTTCCCACACATTTTCAATGGGGTTTAGATCACACCCCTTGGTGGGCCAGTTCAGCAGCTCGATATCTCGTTGTTCCTGAAACACCGTCTGATGATCCTGGCAGTATGAACAGTGCAGTTATCCTGTAAAAAGAAATTAACAAAACTTGAGAGTTCACATTTTATCCATACTTTTTTGAAGTTGCCTTAAGAAGACGCAAAAATTAATAAATAACTAAATAAACGAATAAAAATAAAGATACATTTAAAATTACATTTAAAACTACATTTACTAACCTTTAATCATATTACCTCAAAATATACGCTGCCTAACCTTAATTAAGTTATTTTCTTGAAAGTATAGTATATTCTGTGTAATAAAAATAATTTAGTTGTATTACTTACCTGCATACATATAATCCGCTCAGGATGAGGCAAAGCGTATGTCCTTACGGTTGGCAGCATTATCTCCTCCAGTTTACGGTTGGCAGCATTATCTCCTCCAGTATCTCTAAATACTGGTCGGCTGTAAACCTCCCGTTAATTTCTGCCAGCTCTCCAATGTCGTACAGGTGCACCCATCTCCACACGTTGCAGGTAACGTGTCTACTCCTTGCCACTTCACTATATGTTGGCGAGCATACCTCGTATTGTCTGGGTTAGGCCGTCCAAGTTACGTCACTACCATATACGAGCTGTAAGTCGTGTTTCCCTTTTATCCTACTTCAATCCATTTTTTATATTTAGGTATACCATAATAACCGAGATAATCGTGATTTTTTTTTTTACTTATGCAGGAAGTGTCCCATTCCTTTTCTGCATAAATTATAGTCGATTGCAACAGTATTACTATTACATACCTTGTATAACAATCGTTACTCATACTCTTTTTCTTTATTTAAGAATATCTATTTTATACGTTGGAAACTGATGGAAAGCATATGTGATAGCGGTATACAAAGCAGTGTTTCAAGAATAAAAAAAAAGTGTGGGAGTATTCACACACACACACACACACACACACCACACGATATCCACCTCTCGCTCTGATCGGATGCTACCCCTGTCCCCACTCCCCTCCTCGTATCCCCACCTCCTCTTTCCTTCTGCTTCTCCCTCTCCCACCACTGCGTTGTTGCGGGCTACATCGAAGCCAATATCGTAACACCGCTTCCCGTTGATCAGCGAAGTTAAGTGACATTGGGTCTGGGTAGTAGTTGGATGGGAGACCGTCCTCCGTGTCCAGATTATGTAACGACCCGTGGTTCGGATCCCACGTAAAGCTGTAGGTTCTCTCCGTCATATGACCTTAGATGTTGCGAAGGAGGTTAAACAACCCCAATTATTATTATTATTACTGCGTTGTCGCTACATATCGGGCTATATAGGAGTGGATCGCGACTATTGCATGGGAGTGCACATTAAATCATATTAATGTTAAATGACAGCAGGTGCATTAAGGATGCGGCGAGAAAGATTGAGACACACACTTGGCTCTTTCGGCAGGGGGAACGCTAGTTCTGTCTCCGACTCTCCTGACATGCCAGTATCATCATTCTCCATGGCCTCATCTCCGGTTTCGTATGCACACTTTGAGGTTTGCGGCTCCTGGCGAGGACGTTTTCTTCCTTCCTGTAGCTTTCTTTTTACAGCGAAAACTTTATCGTTCCCGCTCATCGTTGCCACCCGAGGACCACGTTGATCGAGGTAGAAGTCAGTGTCTTCTTTCTTGTCCTTGTCGGACAGCAGTCGATTCTTCTTTATATCTTCGACAGCGTCAGATGCTCCGATATCCCACAGCTTGTCCACACTGTCCGAAAACTTCTGCCGTTTTCCTCCGGCGTCAGTTTCTCGTTTTCTGCTCTTTTGGAGTAAGTGCCACTCTTTCCACAATGCCTCTAGCTTCCGTTCGCAGTTGAGCTTTGTGATTGTTTTAATGCGGGCCATGTTCCAAAACTTTAAGACGTTGTTTACGGTTTCTTTGAATGCGTCTTTCCTGTTAGCAGTGCACTGGATAACACTGAAGAAGTATTGCAAAACCTGCCGTGTTGTTGGCAATTTGCTACCACTGATGGAGGACGACGGTTGGCCAACTAAAAAAATTTCCGAGGCCGATCTTAGAGAAGGTAGCGATGTTATTTTCGCCTTTCCTTTTGATGACTCTCTATTTGTAGCTTCAAGAGTTCTTCCAGTTATGGTTGCCATCGATTTGTCCATGACAAAGGATGAGGAACTCAGACAGAATTTCAAAATGTTATGATCTGCAAAAAAAGAAATAGGTTAGGTATCTGGCACAGGCATAGTGCATTTTCTAATTACCTATATACATTATACATTCCGCCCGGGTATGGTGACTCATTTTTTGAAAAGTATAGGTGATCGTGGTTTTTCTCATTATTTGGCACTATACTAGCACACTGGTATTACCTGTATACAGGCACAACCTTTAAACCGTTAGTCGTATGACATTGGCAGGCACACCAAACGACTTCTCTCATTAAGAGGATTCAGAAAACATCCATACTTAATGATTTATCTTGATTCAGTAAAAAGTTAAAAAGTACGCATTTAAAAAAAAAACTTAATTTCAAGGTCGATGCGAGACCCCTAAATATTGATCAATTTTTGTAAAAATGGTACCAATGTGCTAGTATAGTGCCAAATAATGGGAAAAACCACGATCACCTATACTTTTAAAAAAAAATTGAAAAGTGGGCCACCCTAGTGGACAGGGTTCACATACTTTTTCGCACAACTCTCTCTCTCTCTCTCTCTCTCTCTCTCTTTCTCTCTCTCTCTCAAAAGAGAGAGAGAGAGAGAGAGAGAGAGAGAGAGAGAGAGAGAGCGGGGCCACCAGCTTAACGAGGTATATACTCGTGCATATATTTTATTTTTATTTTTATTGCGGTGTTGCTACTAATTTTATTATTTGATGTTTCTGTCCCGCTTCTCTCTCTACCACCCCTCTCTCTCTCTCCTCTCTCTCTCTCTCTCTCTCTCATCATAAATATTTTTCACGTGTTACTTTCGTGAAATAATTTTCATATATATATATAAATTTTTTTAAGTAGTCGGAAGTATCGCCGCGAAAGCTACAAGTAGCCAATCAATCCTTTCGATCAGGGGCGTATCCAGGGTTTTTTTCATTGCCCAGAAAACCCATCTGCTCAAGGGATAAATCACATAGCAAATAAAAAATATTTTTTACAGTTAGTCACCAGTGTAGGCGCTTACTGTGCAGACGTGATATTAGTTGCTGCGAATTAATTTTGATTGGGGAAATCCCTCCTTCCTACAATCCTGGATACGCCCCTGTTAGAAGGTGTGACTCAACACTTGGTCTGTATAAGCAGGTATTTCACTGCTAATAGTTCGTCCTGATTTTTGAGCTGCTGATTTCGCTCCTACCTTGCCATAACCATGTGAAAAATGTTGAGCCACAAACTTGTGAAACACTTTGAAACCAACGTTTGGTAATTATAGTTACAAATCTTTTAAAATGGAGGAATCAACAAAGCCTAGTAAGACCATACGTAACGGCTCGAGATCTCGACCTGACCATGAAACATCGTGAATTTTAATTAAATTTCATTGTACATTTTTTCCACCAATTTTTACTTGTTTAGGTTACAGCTTTTGGAACTTTTTCTGTTTAGTGATCCCATGTGGCCCCAGTTTTGGGTTAGGTTAGATTCGGTTTAGTTTAAAAATTAAGATCTGCAATAGCTTCTAAATCCTCCTTTGTGATTGGTAAATTCTTTTCCCTTGACAACAGAATAATAGTTTTGTTCCACTTAAAATAATCATTATTAAATTTCATATAAACTTTCAACACATTACTCGTAATTCTATTGAAAATAATCATTAATAATAATTGTTAATTTTTATATTAAAAATCAACACCTGATACACAGACGTACACAGACAACCTTGGTTATCGTATGAAACCACAAAATGTTCATAATTTTAATTAAATTTATCTAACCTTACTTCATCTAGCTTTTATTATTTTTCCCCTTTAATATTTAGTCATTTTCAACAAAAATGAGTCTGATGGGAAGCGTAACCCAATAGGAATTAATTTAATGAGAACCTGTCGAGAACAAATCTTTATTGGCTTCTTCAACATATAACTTAATTGTTCAAAGGACGTCGGAAATAATCGATTCGGAAATATTCCCCACAGTATACACTCTATCTAAATACACTCTATATCAGTGGTTCCCAACCTGGGGTCCCCGGACCCCTGGGGGTCCGCGAAGGTAGTACTGGGGGTCCGTGAGCTTTCAATATTTCGAGAGGCTCCAATGAAAATCGTACATTTACCCACGATAAGGGCGCTCAGGCTAAAATTTCAAGTTTCCTTGCTCTTGGCTGGAATTATTAATACTTATTTTAATAGGCTGTATTTTAATTGCATACTCACTTATATGTCCTTTATTTGATAGTGAAAAATGAGAAAACGAGTTAATTATTAGTTAATAAAAACAGTTTGTTTGGTAGACGGAATCTTTCAAAAACATGGGGTCCGTGGGAAAAAAAATAAAAATAAAAGGGGTCCTTTGTGGTGAAAAGGTTGGGAACCACTGCTCTATATGTCTAAGCTGTTTTGGAAATTTCTGAAACTTGTTTTATTATTTAGTTACCCTTTCTCCATCCACTTGAGGATAGATGTGATATTAAAATGTAAGCATGCTGGGCTTAATTCCCAAATCTTACTACCCTATACAGGCCCGGATCCAGACCAGTGCTCACCGATGCCAGGGCATCGGTCAGATAAATTTTGGCATCGTTTCGCACTGGTCAGATTTTTTTGAAAATAGGGCCCCCTAGCGAGACTGCCTTGAAACGATACTCTGCTCGATTTCTGCTGGAAAATGCATAGGAACTTATACTTCGCGCATGCGCCGTGCACTTTTTCACAAATGTTTTCAAGCGCCAGCTTTGTATGTATTTACTACGTAAATAGCGCCCCCTAGCGAGACTGCCTTGAAACAATACTCTCTGCTCGATTTCTGCTGAAAAATGCATAGGAACTTATACTTTGCGCATGCGCCGTACACTTTTTAATTTCTCAAATGTTTTTAAGCGCCATCTGTGTATGTAACAGATGTTTTGCAGTGCAGCTCTAATTTCACTTTGAATAAGTCTTTCTTTTGTATTTTTTGTGTTATAATATTTTATATGCTAAAGTGAATCTGAGTGAACGTCGAGGTCTACTGAAAAATGAAGAAGGTACAAGCAAAGATCGGGACTTTCTTCAATACCAGTCGGTAAGTCGGATCAGACAATGATTTATTTTATGCTTGGAAAATCAGTCAAATTGTAGAATAATATATTCAACTCTACTCCTCCCTACTGGGGGTCTCACAATGTCACCTTATCGTTATTCATATTATTGATCATTCTTTTCAGGGAAGTACCACCAGTACCTTCTTGCTCAATTGACATCTTAGATGATTTGGGTGACAGACCATCGCAGAAAAGGAAGTTTGATGAAATCAGATATGACGCAGATGATCCAGTGTGTAAAATACAGAACACAGACACGACATGTGGTAAGAATTGATTTCTTATATTGTTGCCGTTAACTAAAAAATATCCCATTCATTTATTGTCATGAATGTAGTACAAAACAAGTTTGAACAAGATGTTCTCTACAATTTATACTGAAACTAATCATAAATTGATGGTTTTATGACTGGAATTAAAAAGAATATTGTTTTGAATTTTAGGTGAGGACATAATATCATCAAACCTCAGGAATGACATCGGCCTGTATTAACAGTGTGTGAGCGATTTGAATGATGACAAGAAGTATGAGCGTTTGACTTCCAATTGGCAACCTCCTGCAAGATACAAGTCTCCAGGTACCAACAATTATGGCAGGAAGCGATTCTTCAATGGAGAATGGCTAAAAATGTATCCCTGGATGGTGTATTCACCATCAGAATGTGGCGCATTTTGTTTAACCTGTGTGCTGTTTGGTATAGCAAGTGGCCACAACAGCTACAAATAAATTGGCCAAAGATAATAGCAAGTCAGATTTCCACAAACACGCAACACTTTTTGCTGATAATTCACTGGTCAACAAAGTTTTTGTCACAGAGATATTTTTACTTGAACTATGTATAATTTTTTACGTTGATTACGAAAATGAAAACAAAATTTTTCTATCACCCGCAGTTTTAGAGTGACACACGAATTTACATTACTTAGGATTTGAGTGAGAATAGGAAGGGGGCGGGGTCTGCCCCTTCCTCTTCCTCTGCTTATAAGTTGCTACACGTCACTGTTGACTTTCATTTGTCAGTTACTCATTTGATTTCACTCAGTGAACATCGTGCATTTTATTCATGATTTTTCTTAATCATTTTTTGTGTCACTGCGTTCGTATTGTTTCATGACAAAATGCCACACAAGTGTGCCAACCATCCAAACTGTTTCTGTTATGTGCAGAGAGTTAACACTTAAATTTCAAAGCCGAAATTTCACTCCTCTCGTCAAAAAAGCATACGAACTTTATTTTGGTTGCAAGGTAGGGGATCAGAACAAGACGTGGGCACCTCATACATGCTGTATTACGTGTTTAAGACTTCTGACAGGCTGGCTAAATGGGTCTCGTCAAATGCCGTTTGCTGTTCCGATGATATGGAGAGAGCCGAAAGACCATTTAACGGATTGTTATTTCTGCTTAACAAATATACTAAGCATTACTGCGAAATCTAAACATATGGTACAATACCCAAATTTAGCATCAGCCATAAGTCCTGTTTTACATAATAAATATTTGCCAGTACCAAGGCCACCGGAAACGTGGAGTTTAGATGATGAAAATGAAATTGATGTACTGTGCAATGGTAATAACGAAGCTCATCATGGTTTACCGACGGACGATGTTGATCCAATGTTTGAACCATCTTGTTCATCGACAGAGCCTCACTTAATATCTCAAGCAGACCTGAGCGAGCTTGTCTGTGATCTGAAATTGTCAAAAGATCAATCCGAACTTTCGGCTTTCAGGTTGAAAGGTTGGAATCTTCAAAAAAAAGGCACTAAGATATATTTTTACCGCAAGCATCAAAGAAACTTTCTACCCTCTTATGAAAACCCTTGGCCAACAACATGATCCAAACGAATGGCGCCTATTTATTGATTCCTCGAAGCTGAGTTTAAAAACTGTATTACTCCATAATGGAAATAAATACCCTTCAGTTCCATTAGCACATGCCGTACATATGCACCTGCTTGTGAAACATATAAAATATGATAAATACTCTTGGCATATCTGTGGAGACTTGAAAGTGATTGCACTTCTTGGTTTACATCTGGGTTATACGAAATTCTGTTGTTTCCTCTGTGAATGGGACAGCAGAGCAATGGCACGGGAAAGCCATTACTCAAAGAAACAATGGCCATTTCGACAAGCGTTGATTCCAGGGCATAAAAATCTCACCAGTTCACCTCTTCTTAATCCAAAAAAGTTATTTGCCACCACTACATATTAAACTTGGTTTAATGGAAAATTTTGTTAAGGCTATGGATCAAAATGGCAGGGGGTGGTGGTCTCTACTTGAAACAGAAATTTCCGAGGATCAGCGAGGTCAAAATCAAAGAAGGGATATTTGTGGTCCTGCAAATTAGAGAAATCATGAGAGACAGCGCGTTTGATGAAACTCTAAGTGAAGTTGAAGGAGCAGCTTGGAGAGCATTTAAAGTAGTGAACACAAATTTCCTCGGGAACTTCAAGGCCGAAAATTAAGAGTCACTTGTTGAAGAACTTCTCAAGGCCTTCAAAGACATGGGGTACAACATGTCGTTGAAAATTCATTTTCTTGACTCACATCTCGACTTCTTCCCAACAAACTTAGGCGATGTTAGTGATGAGCATGGGGAACGCTTTCATCAACAAATATCCACGATGGAGAAGCGATACCAGGGCAAGTGGAGCCCCAGCATGTTGGATGACTACTGCTGGACATTGTCAAGGGATGGCCCAGAGGCGAAATACAAGCGTAAATCATCAGTAGCCACATTTTAGGTGAATTCAGTATGCATTTTCTACTTTGATATTACTATTACGCCTATAAATTAGTCCAAATTTCATTTTCGATTCACTCAATATTGGTGGTGATAGAAAAATTTTAAGGCCATTTTTTAACTCAGCGGTAAAAAACCTATAAGATCCATCCATTTTTGTTCATGTGACAAATAAAAAGTTCGATTTTGTCGACCAGTGATATATATAAATTTTCGCAGAATCATGTCCAACAAGTCACAACCAGTGAATCGACTTATTTCATCAGCAATCAGCAAACGTGTCGCAGCAAACAAACAAAAAGTAGCATCAATGATGAAGACTGTGATCTTGTGTGGTAGGCAGAACTTCGCTCTTCGAGGGGACCATAAAGATGCTGAAGACGACTCGAAGAACAGAGGCAACTTCTTCGCACTGTTGCAGTTCCGCGTGGATGCTGGTGACCTGGTCCTCGAAGAACACTTGAAATCAGCTCCCAAGAATGCAACATATACATCAAAGACAATACAGAATGAACTGATCTCCGTCATCGCTGCCCACATTCAAGACGAAATTGTGAAGAAGATTAACACAAGTCCTCTGTTCTCCATTCTTACAGTGAAACTACTGATGTCAGCAACAAGGAACAACTTCCACTTGTGTTGCGTTTTGTTGACAACACAGATTCTATTCGTGAAGAGTTTGTTGTTTTCTTTGAATGTGTGAATGGTGTCACTGGCAAAGCCATTGCTGACTTGCTGTTGCAAGTGATTAGTGATCTCGGCTTAGATATGAAGAAATGCAGAGGCCAGTGCTATGATGGAGCAGGCAATATGGCTGGACAAGTCAAAGGTGCAGCAGCTTTGATAGCACAGCAGTATCCAAAGGCACCTTATGTCCACTGCCAGTCTCACAGATTGAACCTGTGTTGTAAAAGCTTGTGCTTTACAAGTATGCAACATTGGGCACGTTGGAGGAAGTGGAGCGTTTCTTCAAGTTCTCACCGAAAAGACAGCTGCTGCTTGAAGAACAGATCAAGGTGTGTTTTTTTCTTGGTATAGTCAGTACATTTTCTATCGTAATGGCTGTGTTGTAATAGTGAATTTAATGATGTGAAATTTATTTTAAATTATTTTATTTTTTCATACATCTAATCTGAAAATTATTGCTTTCTGTTTTTGTCACTCAGGAGGAGTGTCCAGCCTATAGTCATCATAAGCTCACCGATATTTGCCGAACTAGATGTGTCCAGCGTTTGGATGCCCTAGATCAGTGATGGCGAACCTTTTTATCCAAGTGTGTCACTTGCATACATGCATTTTAAATTTAACTATAAAATCATAGATAGCTGACTTATTAATCGAAAGTACTAGGACGTAGACGATTTATTGCAGTTTTTCATCAGAATACCAAACATTTTCAACATCCATCGCGTGTCACCTGAAACCCTGCGGCGTGTCACTGCTGACACGCGTGTCATAGGTTCGCCATCACTGCCCTAGATGTATTCGAAGAGCTACTGCCCGCCGTGGTTTCAACCTTGACGTGCATCGAGGATAACGTCACTCATAACTGGGACAGTGAGTCATCAACAAAGGCCAATGGTATGCTCCATCAAATTGGAACATTCTAGTTTATCTTCACTTTTGTTGTGACAAAGAAAGTTTTGTCAAACACCTGTGGTATTACAGTCAAGTTGCAGGTGAGGAGTCTCGACACAAAGAAGGCATATGACAGTGTTGGTGAGGTCCTTGGGTTTCTTCAAACAGTCAGAGACAGTGTTGACTCAAAACATTCTGAGTGGTTCAAGGCTGCAAAGGAAATAGCTGAAGACTTCGACATAGCAGTGACAAAGCCCAGGACAGTCGGCCGGCAAAAAAACAGAAACAATGTCCCTGCAGAAACTACGGAGGATTATTTCCGTCGCAGTGTGACTGTGCCATTCTTGGATCATCTCCTGGCAGATATTGGATCAAGATTCAAAGATGGCCAACAGAAAACCATTCTGGGATTTTCAGGTTTGTAATGGAATTATTCAGCTATAGGGATAATTTGAGAATGATAATTAAATTGATGGACTGATATGTACTCTCTCTTACTGTTACATGAAATTGACAACTGGTTTATTCATTTTAGGTGTTCCTGCAAAGATGATAGAACAGCCAGACACATGGAACCCAGAGTTCCAGCAGTTCTGTCAGACCTACCAAGATGACCTTCCCAGTCCAAATACTCTGTCTGCAGAGCTGAATGTGTGGCAATACCACTGGGAGCGGCGCCATCAGGCCAACTGCGACATACCAGACTCTGTGCAGTCAACTTTACACTCCATGGACAAGGTCTTATTCCCAAACATCTGTGCTGCACTCAGGTATTGGCAGTCATTCCAGTCACCACCTGTGAGTATGAACGTTCAGTTTCAGCCATGCGTCGACTGAAAACGTATCTGGGAGCACCATGAGAAATGATAGGATGAATGGTTTAGCTCTGATGCATGTCCACTATGGGCGGAAGCTCGATGTGGATGTTTTGGTTGAGAAGTTTGCACAGCTCCACCCAAGAAGGATGGAGCTTGTTGATATTATCAGTGGCAAACATTAAAAAGGATTTATTTTGTAAAATAAATATTTTGAAGTAAATAACGAATCATGTCTTCTTTTACATTTTGGTATGCATTTAATGAAATGGCACTAGTCAGATTATGGGTCTGGATCCGGGCCTGCTATAAACTTGATGCAGAAAAGAGAGAGAGAGAAAAAAAACACCACCAAACACCATCAAAGAGTAACAGACCGGCTGAACCCTCCAAAGCTGTCTGTTTAAGAAGGGATATTAAAAGAAAGGAAGAAAATTTAAATATAAATGAGAATTTTGAAGCAAAAAAGGGGGAATACGAATAAAAATTCTAAAATATTTTCATGCACTAACAAATGCTTCTAACTGGGGTTTTAAGGCGAGCTAAGCATCTAATCTTTTTAAAGGACTCGACCGAGTTAATTTAAACCACGTTGGCTGGAAATCCATTCCAGAAGTTAACTATAATATTGAAGAAAAATGCTTAGCTTCATTAGAATTAAAATGTTTACCCACTAATTTGAGATCATTACCACGAGCTCTATTGACATGTGTGAAGGTGAAATATCTTTTAGCGTCGAAGGTTATCAAAGCCATTAATCATTTTAAACACATGGATTAAATATCATCGAATCCGCTTTTTCACAAATGAAAATAAATTAATGTTTCTAACCGGGTAGTGTATGATGTGTTTCTAAGTTTGGGAATCATCTCAGCAATCCGTCGCTGCCTCTCTCTTGATTCTGTCTACTTCTTATTGCAAATATAGGGACCAGAACTGAACGTTAAGGTGGAGTGAAAATATCATTTTTGGATTTTTAATTTACTTGAGTGTGGAAAAGTTGCCAATGGGCTTTAGAAACAAGCATGTGAAATTATAATACAATTGAAGCATTGCTTGATTGACCACCAGCGATTTTAATATATGGCATATTTCATGTTTTAACGATCGCTTTGCCCATCAGGAGTCATCCAAGATGCTGGTCTTTCATCCATGTTTATGCAAATAATTAACAGCTTAGTTTGCTGTAGACTGTGTTATTGCATACTTGAGGTTGACATTTAAGATTACAACATGTGTGGAATGTAAATTAATGGCAATTACAGAGGGTGGCCAAATTATTAGAGCTGATGTGAGTAAGTGAGATAAGAAAGAGTTTAGTAACCATACATTGATTTAATGCTAGTTTCAGTGATGGTAGTGATTTGGTGCGATAACATATGCAGTCCGTGAGTCAGAGGGGATGGGAGATTGGGAGTGGGGGGAGAGTGAGTAATATGCAAAGCGCGGCTGCTCCGCCAAGCTCAGTGCACATGTGGCAGTGAGAATTGAAGGTTATTTGTGCTGTTATCATCATTTTTTCGTGAAACTTGATATTAAAAGTAAGTTAATTACATATTGATATCTGTTTATAGGTGTTTGACAAGTGAGTGTGACAGTATTAATTTGATATTTCTTTTTCTTGCAGAAATTCTTTAATAGTCTTACATTGCTTACAATTTATAATAATTTTTTTTTTTTCAGAATGGAAATTATTACGAGGGAGAAGGCGGCATGTGTGATTTTTGGCGCGCCACGCGAGATACCCACAAATGTTCTTCCTACCTACGCTGATGTTATGAAGGCTTACATCCATACAAGACAACAGCTGACAACGAAGAATAACAAATATCCACCGTTCGCCGAAGTATCAAAAAAGTTTGCGTTGATGTTGAACTTGTTTGGGAGAAAGCGTCTCTTCCGACCGTGACGCACGGACGAGTGATTGAAACGCTCAGACCGTACAACGAGAAATACAAGAAAATCTTGAAACCATACAAGGCTCGGAAGGACAACGACAACTACAAGCAACAACTTGAACAGTTCAGAGAAGACGCAGATAAACTCTTCGACATTAGCAAATGCAAATGTGTAGATTTCGTCATGAGCTGTAAGTGCGAAAGAGCGGACAAAGTACTACTCAAAGAAAGAAAGTTTCTAGAGGACCAGAGAGGAGCCAGAAAGATGATTATAGGAGGCATCGATTTGGTGGAAACAACAAAGCTACAGAAGAAAATATCCAGGAAAGTCTGTGAATCGAGAAGACACAGCATTCACCAAGAACAATCGAAGCAGCAATGCAATTCTGGAAGCTACAACGAGGAAGACAAGGACGACGACACCGACAACAGCGACGAAGAATACACCCTATCTAAGTCACACTGTAAACCTGATCTATCGACACTGGAGAGTAAACGTCAAAGAATGACGATGACTGTACGATTACCATGTTTGGCTAAAGCGTGCGATAGAACGGGCGTCTCAGATCGAGCAGCAGCCGTTATTGCCTCATCCGTGCTACAAGACATTGGAATTGTGTCTACAAATGACACCTCCAAAGTCATTGATCGTAGTAAAATTCGCCGAGAAAGAAGTAGAACTCGTCAAGAACTGACAAAACTAGACAGCAGTATGACAGACTTGCCTGGATTGTACTTCGACGGTCGAAAGGATAGAACGATGAAAAATGTACGAGACGCCGCAGGACATGGCCACCGGGACAGAGATACAGAAGAGCACGTCAGCATTATTTGTGAACCAGGTTCATCGTACTTTGGCCACGTGACGCCGTCAAGTGGATCAAGCAAGGCGATTTCCAAAGTAATCTTTGAATGCTTGGCTGCGCGAAGTGTGGATCTCGACAGTGAAAGTCGTCGGATGCGACGGAACCGCTGTCAACACTGGACATAATGGCGGAGTTATTCGGCAGCTTGAGGAATTACTACAAAAATCGCTGCAATGGCTCGTGTGCTTATTACATGCTAACGAGCTCCCCCTGCGACACCTGTTTCAGCATTTAGATGGAGCAACTGCAGGACCTAAGTGCTTCTCAGGACCGATAGGGAAATCTCTCACAGCATGCACGGAACTCCATATAACATCGTATGAACCTATATCTCCATTACAGCCACTGCCGCATGTTGACGAAGGACCTGAGCACTGACCAGCAGTACCTGTGGCAGATGTGTCAAGCTGTCAGTGAAGGACACTGTCCCTGTGATCTAGCATTGCGAAAACCGGGACCATTGAACCACTCGCGATGGTTGACAACTGCCAACAGAATCCTCCGCCTCTATGTTGGCCTCGATGCACCATCCAACAACATCAAAACTCTTGTCACATTCATCATCCGGGTCTACGCCCCAACATGGTTCGCCATCAAGACGCAGCCATCATGCAAAGATGGAGCCAAACATCTGCACGGGATGATGGTGAGAACACGGTACCTCAGCTCCTCTCTAAAGAAAGTCGTCGACCCGGTGATTCGGCGAAACGGCTTCTGCGGACACCCCGAGAACGTGCTATTAGCCATGATCACAGATGAGCGACCACATATAAGGGAACTCGGACTCAGAAGAATCATGAAGGCAAGATCACATGTGTCTGCAAACAAAATCCGCAGGTTTCGAGTGCCACCGCTCAACCTCGACGCGACCGAATACCAGGACATGGTCGATTGGCAGACTTTGACCGTGACGGAGCCTCCTGTTACGATGGATATGACGGACAACGAATTGAACGACATGATCTCTGCTCAAATTTCACCAAGTGTCCTCTTCCCTCGCTTCCCTTGTCACACACAGGCGGTGGAAAGATGCGTGAACCTAGTTACCGAAGCTTCAGCCGCTGTGTGTGGCGAGACGTCCCGCATGGATTTATTCGGGCTCGCGTCGCTTCTCGGCAGCTTATGCCGAAACTTGAGTCTAAACGTGACTATCAATTCTGAATTAACCATGCATGCATAACTCAGACTCTATCGTTAGCATAATAGTGTGCCAAAATAACTAAAAATATATAGTCTGATGTTTACTCGTATTTTAGGTATTTTTGTGTAAAATCGTATATTATTGTAAACTTATAACGTCTGGTGGTCGATCAAAAGATTGTCTGATTTTAATAAACTTTTTTGCATATTGTTCTATTAGTCCATTGGCAACTTTTAAAACCTCAAGTAAGTTAAAATTCACAAAAAAAGTTTTGGGCCATTTTCACTCCACCCTACTGAACGTAGTATTTCAGGCGGGGTTGTACTGAAGAATTATTTAATGTTAGAATCAGTGGTTAATTTGTGCTGTAACGGCGTTCCGGCACTTATATTTGGCCTGCCATTCTTTTTGTATAAAGTATTTTTTGCACCGATTGTCTCACTGAAAATATTTACCGACTAATAGTCGGAGCGTGAGGACGCTAAACAAGCATGGCAGTACGCCTCTCTTATAGTAGGAGGTCTAGGCATACATAATAACTTCATATGATAAATAACCCTAGAGTGAAATATTTTTTCATTATTCACTACGATATTTTACATTTTCTAGAGATTTTAGAGGCATAGCAACTTTTGAAATAAGAGGAAAAATGTCAGGTTTTTAGAGGTTTGGGGAGGTAGATCTAGAGGTGTGTAGGAAAACATTGGATGGGGTCTGTTAAATGAAACAGCGCCATAAAACCTCCCCGCGCTCCGTGCACCGTGTCCCTACGGGCCACGGCGTACCCTCGCCCACTGCGTGGTCTCGGTCGGTTGCTTCGTAGCCTCTCTCTCAGGCTCACTAGCATTCCACCACTTCTTTTTTTAAAAGTTAAGCACTGGTTAGAATTGTTTTTCGGACTTAAATTCAAATGATTTACCAATAAATCCTCAGATTCTATTTGCTTTTTTAATTGCTTTGATAGGTTTATTACTCAGTTTAATAGTGTCGGTAAATCTTCTGTAAGACTTTTTAGTTCCTT
Source organism: Bathynomus jamesi (assembly GCA_023014485.1). Taxonomy (NCBI): domain Eukaryota; kingdom Metazoa; phylum Arthropoda; class Malacostraca; order Isopoda; family Cirolanidae; genus Bathynomus; species Bathynomus jamesi. Next base: position 84,891 of record JAJOZX010001857.1, read on the forward strand.
GTCGTGCATAGAATACTTCTTATATGCAGCGTTTTACATTTATCTGTATTAAACTTCATTTGCCAAGTTTCTGCCCACTCGAGTAACTTATTAATACTTTCTTGAATCTGCAAACGTTCTGTCATGATTTTATTCGTCCCTCTAGTTTGGTATCATGAGCAAATTTGGAAATTATACTGTTAATTTCCATGTCGATGTCATTATAAATAATAAAAAGAACTGGTCTAAGAACTGACCTCTGAGACACGCCGCTAGTTACACTTCTCCAGTTAGAGAGCGTTCTGCATAAGTAGGATGACCGCAAACAAGACGAGTGCAAATCAATTGCAATGTTGATCATATGAATGCCAGTGCTAATCCCCCTTCCTCCCTTATTGCAATGTGCAAACCCCCCTCCCTCCCAGGGTGCCCCCCCAAAATAAAAAAATAAAAGAAGCAAGGTGGAATACCCCCGGCTGCCACAAGCTGGGGGAATCCCACCCAAACAGGAGGAAGCTTAGGAAGACAGGAAGCCCCGTACAGGCTTTCTCGAATGGAGAGGACTATTTATCAGTAGCTGAAACTCTTAATGCAAAACGAGGAACGACTTGGTCGGTAATTAAACGGTTCATAGAAACAAGGTCTTCGAAAAGACCACCACCAAATGGAGGACGTCGGTGCAAAATTGATAACGAAATGATGGATTTTGTGGAATTGCTCATCGGGTGGAAACCCTCATATAATAACATAGAGAGTTCAATGTATTAATGAGGGACACGTAGCCTAGAAAACTCCGAGACTCCATTCCACGTTGTCCTTTTCTCTGTTAAAAAGCCGTCCGACGTAAACCAGAGAAGAAACTGCCATAATGCCGAAGAACAATGACGAAGGTTAGTTGCGGAGTCATTTAGGGATACCAAACAGCAACAGACCGACTGGTCCCTACGAATCTAAACATTTAGTATAAATTTAATAGAATTTTGTAAAAACATTTAGTGAATGTTTATACAAAATTATTTCAAGGTTTCTTCATGCCTTTTTTAGTCATGAGATCCTTGTATATACGAGGGTACTTCAATAAGTATCCGCACTTTTTATTTTAGTGATAATATAGTATATATAATATACTCATAATAACGAACTAAACTGAGATCTATAGGCTTATTTAGGGTAGCAACAGTATAGGCTTATTTAGGCTACTCGTAGCTGTCACATTTCCTACGAGTAGTGAGCATGGTTGCGCCGCTTTCAATTTGTACTCTGGAAGGACAGAGATCGTGGTTCGTTTTTTGTGGGCAGAAGGTGCGAAAGGAGCTGAAATTCATACGCGTTTATGTGTTCAGTATGGGAAATAATGCGTTACCACGCCGAAGTGTGTATGAGTGGATTCAAATGTTCAAGGAAGGTCGGACATGTATGACAGATGCTTAGCGCTCAGGACGACCGTCAACATCAACCAGTGGTGACAAGCAGGAAGAAGCCAGAGCCATGATTTTCGATGACAGAAGATTAACAATAAAAGAAATTGCATCTTCATTAGACATCACTCAAGGGTCAGCCTATTCAATAATTCATGACATTCTTGGCTTTCACAAGGTTTGTGCAAGATGGGTGCCCAAACAGTTGACAGAAGAGCAGAAGCGTAATCGTATGGACGTTTGCTCTCGTCTTTTGGCGCGGTATCATAATGAAGGTGAAAACTTTTTGGAGCGCATTATCACGAGATGAAACCTGGATCCATCACAATGAACCAGAGAGCAAACGACAGAGCATGCAATGGAAGCATCCAACATCTCCCGTTGAAAGGAAGTTCAAAGCGCAGCCGTCAGCAGGTAAAGTTATGCTAATACTGTTTTGGGATACACGAGGCCCTATCCTTGAACATTATCTAGAGCGTGGAACTACAGTAACAAGTGCATCGTATTCTGACATGCTTCGGAATGAGTTAAAGCAGCAATTCGCACAAAACGGAGAGGGAGATTGTCGGAAGGTGTTATTCTGTTACACGACAATGCGCGCCCCATACCGCTGCACAGACCAGAAATGCCTTCAAGCCTTAAATTTGAAGTTCTCGACCATCCAGCCTACAGTCCAGACCTGGCACCTTCGGATTTTTACCTGTTTTGACCACTAAAAGACGTTTTGAGAGGTCAGCGATTCCAAGGCGATGATGACCTGAATGAGGCGGTGCATGACTGGCTACGCAAACAACCAAAAATTCTTTTGTGATGGCATTAGGAAACTTGTAGATCGCTGGACTAAGTGTATTGAGAAACAGGGAAACTATGTTGAGAAGTGATGTGTTTATAATCTATCAGATGTGAAAATAACATTGTGAAAATAAAAATTGCAGATACTTATTGAATTACCCTCGTATATTAAAATAGTAATTACAAAATAAAAAATCTAAGTATACATTATTACGTGAGTATATAAATAACACTCGCTGAGAAGTTTAAACGAAATATTTCCAGTTTTAATAACTTGCCTTAAAGTTAAAACTCAAGCCAAATTGCTTTTAAAAACTTCTATAATGGGAGATTTTATTTAAGCGGAAGGAGTAAATATGTTCATTAATGTATATACTTTATATATATATATATATATTATATATATATATATATATATATATATATACACACACACACACACACACACACACACTGTATACAGGGTGTTTCAGGAGGAAAGGTCAATACTTCGGGAGGTGATAGTATCGGTCATTGCGAGAAAAAAAGTTCATATGAACATGTGTCTAATTCTGAATGGTTACGGAGCTAGAGCTGTTTGAATCTACAAATACAAAAGCATTGTTAATGGTAATCAAGAAAGAGAAACCAATTACTGTTTCTAACATTTAATGTTTAAACATTGGCATTTTGAATGGTATCAGATACAGAAATGACAAATTTGTTACAGTTTACAATACGTTTTCGAAAATCCCACCGTCAACCTCAATGCACTTTGCAACTCGTGTGCGAAGATCGCCTGTTGTTCGTCTGAGTTGATCTTGACGTTCCTTGATGCTGACAGCAGCATCCAAAATGCGCGCGAGCAATTCGTCTCGTGTATCCACCTTTTTTTTGTAAACTTGACTTTTCATCCACCCCCACAAACAATAATCTAACGGAGAGAGGTCTGGAGACCTTGGTGGCCATTGAATGGGACCACCGCGGCCGATCCATCGACCAGGGAAAGTTTGATTTAGGTATTGCATCACCAGACGGGTAGAATGTGGAGGAGCTCCGTCATGCTGAAAGTACATACCAGCGCGCGCAGCCAAAGGAACATCCTCCAATAGTCCTGGCAATTCATTTTGCAGAAATTCTAGGTAACTTTGTTCTGTAACACGATTCTCTAAAGTAACAGGGCCAATCAGCTGATCATCGATGATACCGCACCACACATTGGCAGAGAAGCGATGTTGAAAATTTGTTTCCACAGTGGCATTTGGATTTTCGTCTGACCACCGATGAGAGTTACGAGTGTTGTTGATACCGTCACGGGTGAAAGTAGCTTCATCGGTGAACAGTATTAATCGAAGCAATCGGCGATTAGCATTTACCCAATGACAAAATTCCAGTCGCATGGCAGCGTCTCCTGGTTGAAGGTGTTGTACACGCTGTACATGATATGGATGCAAGCCTTCCTCACGTAATGTTCGCCATACTCTTGTGTGTGGTACACCGAGACGTGTAGAAATTCTTCGTGAGGTAGTAGTAGGACTACGCTCTACCAACTGAAGAATGTTTTCCACTTCATCCACATCTTGTTGACCTTCACGTTCAGATGAAACATGAGCGCTGGGAAGTGTACCAATCTCACGCAATGTTTTGAAAACCCTGGTAAACACTCTTCGATCCGGAATTCTGCGGTTCGGAAACCGTCGACGGTATTCTGCAACAGCAGCTGTTGCACTTCCATCGCAAAAACCGTAGACATACACCATATCTGCATATTCGGCATGTGTGAAGGTGTGTGGCATTCTTAACACTGCTTCAAACACCAAACAATGTCACTCACAACAGTCAGCTGTCGATTGGCTTATGTTATATGCTTACATTACAGCTTACATGGTTCAAGGTTATAGGAGAGGGAAGCGGGAGGAAGAGCTGCGCGCGCATCAGATTCAGACAGCTTTATCTCCGTAACCATTCAGAATTAGACACATGTTCATATGAACTTTTTTCTCACAATGACCGATACTATCACCTCCCGAAGTAGTGACCTTTCCTCCTGAAACACCCTGTATATATATATATATATGTAATTCTAGAAACGAGAATACCCTGAAAGACATTATAAATAAAGTGTCGACCCTCCGGGATAATGAGAACAATATTACCTTCTACGTTACTAACTCCCATAGAATACCGGTAATCTCTATGGGTGACGTAGACTTCTCGGTGCTCCTCAAACAGTATAATGAGGTACAAAAGTCGAGAGTTGAACTGAAACACCAACACGTGGTGTCAAATCAGAAAAACGCGATTTCGCTAGAACAATTCCGGTAAGAGTTAGATGCGTTGAAAGAGACGCTCCTCCCAAAGCCCAGTTACTCGGAAGTAGTTTAGCAAGTCAGATCTCCAAGAAGCGCGTCGGGCAGCGAGGGAAACGAAATCCCCGCCCCCAACTCCCCCCCTGAAGGTGGGGTGGAAACGCAGCATGCAGGGGTAGCGGTCAACCCCCCCTCCCGTTCAGGAAAGGACCCCTGCTCCCGATTTCACAGTGAGGAACAGGGACGGTCCAATGCCAAGAGACGAGGCATCATTGCTCTCTTCCCTACCTCCCACTGCAGAGGAGAGGCGTTCGATTACGTCTCGCTCGGTGCGCAGTTCCCCCCCCCCCCCCTCCCACCAAGAAGGAGGGGCACGCGCGGCCTTCAGGTTATAAACACCGCTAACAGACCCTCACCAAGCCACAGAGCAGTGGAAGGGCCTCCTATCCCCCAAAGGTTGTGCCACCCATCCCCCAGGCAGGCGAACCCTGCCTCAGGGAGATCGAGGGAGGATGACGGGTGGGTCACTGTTAACAGGCGCTCTTCCCGAAGGTTTCCTCAACCGGTCTCCGGCGAGGCCACCGATGGGGAATCTCACTCTCTTTGTGTCGCGAATTCAGCTCTCGAACGAGGCAAGCGATATTCGACACATGATGGAAAAAGTCATTGGTGAACACAGTATATTGTTAGTTAATAAACTAAACACCAAATCTCCGTATTATAATTCATTTAAAGTAATAATTAAAGGTGTAAATTCGCATTTCAACCCATATAATATGAGTTAGTGGCCAGAGGGTATTATTGTTAAGGAGTTTATTCACTTTTCCAGGAGATTTCATAGGCAAAATAATAACAATAATAATAATAATAATAATAATAATAATAGGCGCCCTAACGGTAATGCCTGAAAGTTGTACTGCGTATAATAATAAACTTACTAATAATAAATTTTCTATCAGTCATGGCAGATAACTTGTTGAAAATAGTCTCATATGATGTAAGGTCAGTGAGGAATTCAACTGTAGATGTTCATAAAATCTGCGACAGTACAGATTTGATACTCCTACAGGAGCACTGGCTACCTAAGCAAGAGCTAAAATTCCTCTCTACCATCCATAATGACTTTATGTACCATGCGTCATCAGTAGTAGACTTGTCAGATTAATTAATGTATGGTAGGCCTTTTGGTGGTGTTGCTTTCTTAATAAGGAAAAATTTGTCAAAACTTATAAAATTTTTAACAAGCGATAATGTAAGGTTGTTAGGCATTGAATTACAACTGAACAATGATTGCATATTAATTGTAAACTGCTATTTACCATATAACAACGGCAGTAATCTAGATGAATACATTGATTTGCTGTATAAAATTAAGTCATTATCAGATAACCCCAAATATTCTCACTGTATAATAATGGGGGACTTTAACGCGCATGTGAACTCGGAATTCTTTGTAGAATTGGGTAGCATGTGCGAGTCGGCCAATTTAAGTATAAGTGATGTAGATGTATTAAGGGTAACCAGTGGTAATTTTCTATACGTTAGTGACATGAGTGGTACCACCAGGTGGATTGATCATTGTCTCACTAGTAATAATCTAAAAGATCGAATTGTTAGAGTTCATATTCTGCATGATTTCCTTCTTTCTGATCATAGACCATTAGAAATATTAATTAACTTTACCAATTTATGCGCAACACGACTTAACAAGAACTCAGTAGGTAAGAATAATCGCGTCGATTGGTCCAATGTTAATATGCAACAGAGAATAGAATACAAAGACAGAACAAGTCACCTCTTTAATAATTTAGAAATTTTGCATCTTGCCTGTAGTAATCCTTGCTCAAATGATTCTCACTGTAAACTCATAGATAGGTATTATAGTAAGATAATATCCCTGTTAAGAGAAGCAGGAAGCCCCCCTGATTAAATCTTACAACTACCATACTAAGATTATTTTTATTTTATTGTCCCCATGAAGAGGGAATCGAAAGACGCCTATGATATGTGGTGCTTTCATGGTAGACCCAGATTAGGACCTGTATACATGAATATGTGTAAAAGTAGGGGTCAGTATAAGGGGGCCATAAGGCGATGTAAACAGGAAGAGAGTCTATTCGAGCATCAAAAGCCTGTGAAGCTGGCATAAATAACGATAATAACAAATTTTGGAAATTTGTTAAGAATCAAACGGGTGTAAAAAATGTCCTCCCTCCGACAATCGATGGGGTGTCGGGGGAGGATGAAATTGCAAAGCTGTGGAAAAACCACTTCTCTAACATTGTAAACAGTGTGAGTAGGGATAATCTTAAGATAGATTGCAGCGAAACGACTGTGGGAGGGACAAGGGAAAATACTTTGATATCATTTTCTGAAGTAAAGAGGTTAATTAAAGAGTTAAAGACTGGTTCTGCGTCAAGGGTAGATGACTTATCGAATGAGCACTTAAAATATGCCAATGACGTAGTATGTCTGCATATATCATTGCTCCTATCAGCCATGCTTGCTCATAGCTATATCCCTGCAGAGTTCATGAGGGTATATATCTTGCCCCTTGTCAAAAATAAGTACGGAGACATTCTGTCCAGCAATAATTACAGACCTATTGCTATCGCTTCCTGCTTCTCGAACATACTAGAAAAACTCTTGTTACTCCGATTAAGTGATTTCCTATGGACATCTAATCAGTTTGGTTTTAAAAGGTCACATTCAACTGACCTGTGTATCTATGTACTTAAAGAAACAATATCTAAATAAATACATTGACAGTAATTCAACTATTTATAGCTGTTTCCAAGATATAAGTAAGGCCAGGGGCGTGCCTTTTGGCACCCGGGGCTTATCCTTCCTTTGGCACTCCCCATAAATAATTTTAAAATTTAAACACACAGAAAAATATATTATGTTTGCAAGTAGATTTTTAAACAGTACAATACTGTCATAAGCAAATTGGAAATAAGAAAAATGCAAGACATTAAAAATTCAGTGAACAGGTAATACTGCATTTTATTTTATACAAAAAACACAGGAAATCCAGTCTCAACGTTCAGCCTATTCTTCAAAGGTAAATAGAGAGGACTCACGGTCTCTGCTTTCGAGCCTTAATTTCTGCAAATTGATCAATGACCTCATCAAAATTCACCTTTGCATATTCATGTTCAATTGAAAGTAAAGCCAGATTTGTCAATCTTGTCTGACTCATGGTCGAGCGAAAGAAATTTTTTATCAATTTCAATTTGGAAAAACTTCTTTCACATGAAGCAATAGACACACAGACAGTCAAAAAGAATCTCAAACACAGTGACAAGCTTGGCAAAGACTCACAAAAACCCCATTTTACAATAAACTCCAGAAACTGCAATGCTGTCAATTTCTTTGCCTCTTCAACGCTGATTTTGGCAGCTTCCAAATGCCTCCGAAGTCGTCCAATTTCCACACTGATATCTTCATCAGAGAAATCATCGAAAATCTGAGTCAAATTTGGACTATACTTCCGAAGTTGTTCTTCTGTTGCAACAACCAAAGTGTTTGGCTGAATAACAGCGAAGATTGACAGAATTTGACCCATTGCCTTAGAACGAATATCCAATTCTTGATGAAAGCGATCAAGACATTCAAACATAGCCCTTTTTACTTCCTCTGGCAATGTGAGACCAGCATCCTTTGCCATCTCTCCTAGCATCCTTTTTCAGAGCTTTACTCTCCCTCTTCTCTCCATAGAAATGTCTATTTCCTCACACTTTGTAGTTGCATAATGAATGGCCCTCTCCACAATTTCAAGAAACAATTTTAGAGCTTGGAGCTTCACAATGCACTTTTCAAGGCTGATTCCAACTGTTTGCAGATACTTTTGTGTGAGATTAATTTCTTCCAGGACTTCACACCAGAAAGAAAGGTAACTCAGAAAAGAGAAATCACATACAGCAGAGAGCAAAATCTGAGCTGATCCTCTTGTTATAATGTTATAATGTTTCAGACCAACAAAGACCCTGGGATCCACTCATGGCTGGTCTACCTAACTGTGTTCGTAATTGTGTATTGTGTATGTCCTCCGTGGTGGCGGAGGGGACCTACAATTTAACGTGGGTTCCGAACCACAAAGCCTTAAGTTTACTACCTTAAACTATACGCAGTCTATCAACATATGCGTCTAATCGATTTTTAAACATGTTTATAGACGTGCTACTAATTACTTCTACCGGCAAACTATTCCAGCTATTTACTATTCTATGCGTAAAAAAGCTTTTCGCAACTTCTGTCTCGAACCTTCTACTTGTCAACTTACACCCGATATTTCTAGTTCTATTATATTGAGATATTTCGAAAAAGCTATCTCTATCTACGTTATCGAACCCATTCATAATTTTGAAAACCTGGATTAGATCACCCCTTAGCCTCCTAGTCTCGAGTGTAGTCAATTTTAACTCTTTAAGCCTATCCTCGTACGACTTTGACCTAAGCGACGGAATCATCTTAGTTGCTCGTCTTTGAACTCTTTCGAGTTTGTCTATATCTTTTCGCATATGCGGATTCCAAAAGTGGATCGCGTACTCCAAATGGGGTCTAACTAATGATTTATGAAGAGGAACTTTACTATAATATCGCGCGATTTGTACTCAAAATTCCGAGCTATAAAACCTAACACTTTGTTCGCTTTATTGACCGCTGCTGTACTTTGTTTCGCTACTTTTAAATCACCAGTGACTATAACTCCTAAATCTTTTCCTGTTCTACGCTTGTTAACTCCTTCCCTGACATACTATATGAAAAATTACCGTTACGCGAACCTATATGTAAAATTTTGCCTTATCGACGTTAAATCTCATTTGCCATGTGACTGACCAATCAACGATTTTATTCAGAGCTTCCTAGATTTTACCTCTATCTTCGTCATTAATCGCCCTACCACCCAGCTTCATGTCATCCGCAAACTTTGAAACTGTACTGACTAGGCCGACATCTAAATCGTTAATATATATAAGAAGAAGTAAGGGGCCCAATACAGAACCCTGAGGAACGCCACTCGCTACATTAGCCCAACACGACTCCGCTCCATCAACGACCACCCTCTGTTTCTTACCTCGCAACCACTCTTCTATCCAATTTATTATTATACCCCTGATTCCATGAGCCTTAGTAGTTTTTTCAATGAGTCTTTTGTGCGGTACGGTGTCAAACGCTTTTTGAAAATCTAAATACACTACATCAACCGCCCGATGACTATCGTAAACGTCAACCACGCTTTGAAAAAATTCTAGAAGATTAGTTAAGCAAGATTTGTTTCGCCTAAAACCGTGCTGCGTATTTCTAACTAAGCTATGCAATATTGATTCCAGTAACTTACCTACAACAGATTAAACTGATTGGCCTATAATTTCCCGCCGCACCTTTATCGCCTTTCTTAAAGATAGGTGTTACGTTTGCTAACTTGAAATTATCTGGTACGCACCCTCAGAAATAGACGCATTAAAAATCTTTGTTAGCGGCACAACAATGCTATCTTTTAATTTTTTAAGTTGTATGGGATATATGGAATCCGGCCCCGGGGATTTACGCATTTTCATTTTATCAATATAGCGCATTACCTCCCCTTCAATAACCACAATATTATCCGAAATATTACCATTATCAAAAGGTATTATGTCTATGACCGTAGGGATATTTGTTACATCTTCTATAGTAAAAAATGACGTAAAAAACTCGTTTAGCAAGGTAGCCATTTCCTTGTTTTCAGAAACTAGATCTCCGTTAACATTTTTCAAAGGCCCCAAGACACTTTTCACTGGATTTCTATTGTTGACGTATTGAAAGAATCGCTTGGGGTTTTCTTTGCCTTCACGAGCTATGGAGATTTCAAATTCGCGCTTGGACTTTTTTATTACACTTTTCGCTTCACGCCTTAGAGATATGTAGTTGTTTCGTAACCACAAATTGTATTTATCGCACTTATGTAACCCATAAGCCCTATCTCTACTCTTAATCATATCTCCTACTCTAGAAGTAAACCACAAGGGCTTGTTGTTTACTTTCGTACGCTTAATTTTGTACGGTACACATTCCTCATTTATAGTCCTAAATTTTATAGTCCTAAATACTGTTTCAAACGATTCCCACATTAGTTTTGCGTTGGAGTTAGTTCCCCATTACGTTTTCCCAATTGAAATGTGACAATTTATTTCGAAATTTACAAAAGTCTGCGTGCTGGAAGTTAGGAATTTTAGTCGAGTTAGCTGGTTTCAAGTGACTTACTGAGAGGACAAACTCTACCATATTGTGATCGCTATTGCTTAACGGTTCTATTACATGAAGATCAGTAATTAGCCTATCATCCGTAGTTATTACTAAATCTAAAATACTGTCCAACCTCGTAGGTTCCCTAACCTTTTGAATAAGAAAGCTGTCTACGAGAAAATTAACTAAACGATTACCTTCCGCGTCTCCATGCATTGTATCGTAATTCACGTTGGCGCAATTAAAGTCACCCATAACTAAAGCCTGCTCACTACCTATTATTCTCTTTAGTTCACGATATAACGCTTCGTCCGTATCAGCTGTTTGATTAGGGGGCCTATATATAACCGCAACAACAAGTTTGAAGTCGTTCAATTTAAGTTCTGCTATAGTCGAATCAATCGGTTCTGGAATTGTGTGTTTTACTTCTATAACGTTCGCAATATTATCTTTGATATACAACATAACACCGCCTCCTCGCCTACCTATTCTGTTTTTAACTCCCCTACAAAGTCACGTGTTTCAGTGTTAAGCCACGATTCATTTATCGCAATTAAATCATAGTCTTTACAAGCAATTAAAGAAAAAAATCGTTTATTTTATTTCGTAGGCTACGAGCATTTAAGGATAGAACCTTCAAATTGTTTGTAATTGCGACACCTTCGCGAGCGCAGTGGAAATTTGTGGAATTTACGCTGGGACCGTTCGAGTTACGGCGGCCTGAAAAGAAGAGACAGTATTATGAAATAGTCTTCCTAAACGCGCAGCTCCAACGTCATTAAGATGAAGTCCATCTCCGAGGAAGAAGTCCCTCCTGCCGTAGAAACTGTTCCAAAAATTCGCAAAATGCATTCCTTCCTGTTGGCAAAGAGACTTTAGGTTATTGTTAATATAGGTCGCCTTGCTGTACAAATCGTTTCGTTGGATAATTCGAGGAAGTATACCTGTTAAAACAATCTTATTAGTTTTTTCCTTTAGTCGCTCGAGTAAGTCCCTGTACCTAGCCAGCAGTTCTTCCGATCTAGAATTTAAAACGTTATTAGTACCGACACGAATAACACACGTTGTGTCCTCGGCGGTACCGTCTGTGAAATGGTCAACACTATTAGTTATACCCTCCACCCTTGCACCAGGGTAGCAGTAACGGCGCCTACGACGAGGGTTTCTCCCACAGGATTCCTCGAGCTGCCCTCGAACAACGAATCGTATTTCCGGTTCATCAGCATCTTCGGAACCTAAAACAGAAAACTTATTGTTTGTTATTACTGGTAGACAAGTCTAAGGTTTCCTCAATGGGTCTCCATTACGCACTCGAACGAAGGGTTGGGAACTACGGGAAGAGAGAGGGCTATTAATACTATTTATATTATTAGTAGAAACTGAGGCAGGAGGGGTCGTAACTGGAGTCTCAAGAGATTCTACGTTTTTCCGTCAGGAGCATCACGCTTTCTTCAAGCCTCACCCTGGCCTCCCTCTCACGTTCTAACTCGTTCCTCAGGACTTCCATGCTTGAACACCACCTGCAAACTCACTGTTCACGTTTATTAGCCATTGTAAACGCGTAAGCGTCAAATTTCCCTTCAGAGCGACTGCAAGTACTTGACGGGGGTGCCATGCTCTTAATTAGTTAAAAAACAAAAAAAAAATAATAAAAAAAAACAAATAAAACGAGCGTTTGGAAATTAATAAATTACAACGTAGGTCTACCGCGTGCTTATTGTGCCGTCACCTGCGCAAACACGCAAAAATGTTCCTGAAACGCAGAAACAGGTTCATGTAACAAATTTATACTAAATGAATATATAATTAAGCTACCGACGAAAGCTCTGTAAATGAAAAAGTACTACTAAAGCTTATCTGTCCGCTATTCGACCCACTGTTTTCTTTCCGTTTTTCCTTTTTCCCACGGTGGGTGACCACACTCTACTTAATCCCCTGAAGGAAAGGAAAATGAACCTTATGAAAGCACGTTTTCTGATAGATTTGAAAAACAAAAACGGCAAAAGAAGGGAATTTCAACCTTATGAAACCTCGATTAGTAATAGATTCAGGAAACAAACAAGACAAGCCACGTGCACTAGCCTTGGTTTAATCAAATAATATAGTAATGAATAAAGTCAATAAATGAAATATATTCGTTAATGAATGATTAGTAACACGAAGTAATTTAGTTAAGAATGCACCAAACACTATTTTTTTTTTAAACTTCAACGAAAACCACTTATTCAAATGGTAACACTGGACCCTCAATAAAACACGTCTGTTCACAAGGAAAGACTGATCCACATTTTCTTTGGGATCGCACAGTACTTCAAGGGTTGAGGTCAGCTTTTCAAAATTTGCCTTCACTGGTTTCACAGCGTCATAATGAGCACTCCATCTTGTCTGGGAAAGTATTTTGATTGTCATGCCTACATTCTCCATCAGCACTTTCCATCGATGAGTTGAGACTGAAAAGAAGGAGTAGACTCTCTCCAAGGTTCCAAAAAAGTCACACATGAAGAAATGCTTCCAAATAAGTGCACTTGATGTTGAAGGCGTCACATACTTCAAAATTGATCCGGACACTGCCTGAGCCACCTCTTCTCTTGCCTTGTTCATTTTTCTTTGTTGGAATCCACTGGGTCGATTTCGCTTCATAGTGGATGTTTCCTGCAAAATTTTAAAATCAAAAGGTATAAAGCATGAACATAAGTGCAAACACGACTCCTAAAAAAACAGAAAACTATGAGCATTACTCACAAATAACTAGACCACTGACAAAATGAAAATTAACAGTATATCCAGTAAATAAAGTAGTAAAACAAAATTATTACAACAGAAAAGCTTCAAACAAGTGGTTCTCAAACTTTTTCCAACCAGATACCCATTGAGTTATCAGATTATCAACCCAGACAAGCAGAGACAATTAATTATTACACAGGTCAACAAAAAAAATTTTTTTTTCGTTGCCAAGGAAATTCGTACGAATTTAGGGTATTTTCGGGTTGCTGAATTCCAAAATGAAAGTAGTTTTTCCGATTTGGCTCTAGTTCTTGAGATAATGAATACCCTCAATTAATAGGAAACGTAACCATAACGCGTGCATATGGGAAACTGCCGGAACATTCTAGATGGTGAGACCGATTAAAATGCCATTATGTATTTCATGTGTTTACTTTTGTATGATTTGAGACAATTTCAATGCGATTTGTAAGTAGGCTCCGCCTGAACATTAAATTTTTGCATTTTTACGTGTTTCAATGGGGTACCAATTATCTCATAAATTAGAGCCAATCTAGCAAAACCGATGTCATATTTGGAATCAGCACCACAAAGTTACCCCAAAATCACTCTAATATGATTGGCAATAAAATGAGTGTTGACCAGTGTTATCAATGCCAATGCATTAACACTAATTCAATATAGTATGGTATAACGCTAGCTATTATAATTGATATCATTATTTAATAAGCAGTAAGCATTAACAACATATTAAATATACAGTGATACTACACTGGACATTGTAGAATTGTTAAACTTGACTAATCCAATAAGCATTAGTACTAATTCAATATAGAATAGTACTGTAGTTGTTGATGTAAATCTGAAACGGTGTTTACTATATTAAGCATGTACGCATTAACACATCTCCATGCAGTCACATCATCACCCTCTCTGTCTTAACATCACCATGTAGTTGCATTAAAAAAAATCCTGCAGTCATATCAACACCACCATCGTAAGATCACCACATAGTCATCATAAAAAACTTACTCAGTCATACACATCATCGTTACTTCAGTATTTATGGTTGTAGGAAAAAAGTAAAGTCTAAAGTTTAGTGCAAAGTGACTTTCCTGTGTCTTTTTACTGATAACTAGTAGTCACAGGGACCACCATTCATAAACATGAGTTTCTATAACATCACGACGATGCATTTAGTATTGTAACATCACGACGATGCATTTATTGTAACATCACGACGATGCATTTATAAACACTTAAACATCACTATGATACCACATTGTCAAAAATTACTGGACACTGGTATAAGTACCATGATATTGTTATAAACACCAGTACTTTATGCTTTATCATAATTATTTAATGAAACATACCTCATGTATGTGGAGTCACAGTGTTAAGTGAACAAGACTTGGAATGTCAGTTGCAGCCAGCTGGCTATGCTCAACAAACTGATGACTAAAACGTCAACAAACGTTCGCCTTTCGATGTAATTTTTGTAAAATATTTAATTTTTCGTTTGTAAATTTTGTATTGCCAATAAAAATAAAAATTTATTTTATAGTGGAAATTAACATTAAGCTGTTGTAATAGTTTGAACATTTTAATTTTTTTTTTCTTACTTTGGCGAATTTTTCATTTGGTTTCAAAACTTGTAGTGGTATTTCAACTCTCCCGATGGCACCCACCTCCTGGCTGTTACCCGGGGCGGACCGCCCCCCTCGCACCCCCTTAGTACGCCACTGAGTAAGGTATATGATAGGGTGAACCACAATATTTTATTTGAAAAACTAGAAGACAGGAAGGTTCCCATGTACATATTAAACGTATTGAAATTTTGGTATTCCCACCAATCTTTCACCGTTAGGTAGGGCAATGTACTATCAGAGTGTTTTGGCTCCTCTTGCGGGGTGAGACAAGGCTCCTTGCTCTCCCCTATGCTGTTTAATGTGTATATTGACGGATTAATTGCTTCACTTAATGAGACAAAAGTAGGATGTTGTATAGATAACACAGGGATAAATAACTTAGTTTATATCGATGATATAGTGTTAATAAGTCCCTCTGTTAAAAGTCTGGATCGGCTACTAAAAGTCTGCGAAGAGTATTCGCAGAAACATGATATTCTTTTTAATGTTACAAAAACTAAGGTAATGCAATTTCATCCTAAAAGCTGTAATCAGCCAGTTGATATAAGGTTTAAAATGAATGGTGAAGTAATTGAGGAAGTACAAGAGTTTAAGTATTTGGGTCAAACTATTACCAGCTCCTTGAGTGATGACTCGGATATAAGAAAACAATCTCGAAGCCTGTGTGCTAAAGCGAATATGACCATAAGAACTTTCGATTTTGTACAAGTGAAACTAAAGACACTCTCTTTCGTACTTTCTGCAGTAATATATATGGACAGCAACTCTGGGTGAATTATAAAAAAGGTTCTGGCAGGACCCTAAATTTGCTGTACAACAGGTCTTTTAGACTCTTACATAAATTACCCCCGAGATGCTCAGCTTCGCAAATGTTTGCTACCCGCAATGTCCCGAGCTTCCCGGAGGTAACAAGACGTGCTCAATACAGTCTAATGCAAAGAATTAAAAAATCAACCAACCCGATTATCCAAGCTATCCATGAGTCCTGCCATTTATCCTCTAAGGCTTAAGCTATGGAATTCTTGGTACGAAAACGTCTGTCTGTAGCTCCACTTAACTTCGACATTACAGTATTATTTCTAATAAATTGTATATATTTCTATCCTTAGTATGTGAACTGTCATTGTATCAATAATATTTGTCATATGGACTATAGTCTGCCAATAAACCTTTTCATTTTCATATATATATATATATATATATAATATATATATATAGGTACCGGGTGTCCGAGAATTATCTGTACAAGTTTTGGCTGTTATTAAAAGTCAACCATGAAGTGTAGAAATTCCAGTGTTGTCCCATTTTACAGAGAATCTCTAAGTTTTTTCTGATACCAAGTTTTGACAAGTTTTTTAGAAATTCCAGTGTGTCCGAAAATTATCTGTACAATTTCATCTTTTAATAAAATTCTTGATAACACACGTAAAATTCTTAAACAAGATTATTTAGAATCTCTATTTTCAAAAGTTTCTTTTATTAAAGTAACGTTGTTACAAACATTCGATGTGTGCACCATCAGTGATTCGCAAAACATCCAATCGATAATCCAAATGTTGCCATGTACGCTGCAGCATATCCACATCAATTCGCTCAATAGCAGCTGTGATTCTTGCTTTTAAATCATCAATGTCTGTCACCCGCGTACAAAAAAGAAAAAACTTGTCAAAACTTGTTATCAGAAAAAACTTAATGAGTTTCTCTGTAAAATGGGACAACACTGGAATTTCTACACTTCATGGTTGATTTTTAATAACAGCCAAAACTTGTACAGATAATTCTCGGACACCCGGTACCTATATATATATTATTGTATTATTATATATATATATATACACACACATATATATATATATATTATTGTATATATATATATATATATATATATTATATATATATATATACAGGGTGTTTGAAAACTTTCTGTACAAATTGTAATGGGGAATAGGCAACACCAAGACAAACCCTTTTCGTTTATAAGTGTATGTCCGCTGACGTCACCATTCGGCGCGAGAGGGCGCCGCTGCAATTGGCTAAAAGGTGAAGTGGGCTAGACTCGCGCTTGCCGCGGGCATTCTTAAATCGGACGTAGTACGCGTAACATGGAGCGCTTCACGACTGCTGAGATGGCTGACATGCATATGGTGTATGGGGCTGCCAATGGAAACGGAAGAGCTGCTGTGAGGTTGTACCGACAGCGCTTCCCAAACAGACGTGTGACAAACCACCAAACGTTTGCGCATTTGCATCGGCGACTGCGAGAAACTGGAACATTCCATGCAAACATGCATGACACTGGTCGGGAGAGAAACGTGCTCACTCCTGACATGGAAGAAGAAATCCTACGGCGATTTGAGGACAATCCAAGCGCAAGCACGCGAGGTGTTGCACGTATCCTCGGTGTGAACCACGACCTGGTCTGGAGAGTGTTGCACGAGCAGCAGTTACATCCGTTTCATCGTCAGAGAGTCCAGGCATTACAACCTCGGGATTACCCTCTTCGTGTGGAATTCGCATGCTGGTTTCTGCAGCAGACAGCGGTGCAGCCTAATTTTCCGGCTTATGGCCTGTTCTCAGATGAGGCCTGTTTCACACGTGAGGGTGTTTAACATGCACAATTCTCACGTGTGGGCGCACGCAAATCCACATGCTACACGGGTGCATGCTCATCAAGAACGGTTCGCCGTCAATGTTTGGGCGGGTATCGTCCATGGCAAGTTGATTGGGCCGTACCTGCTGCCTGCCCGACTCGACGGGCGGGTTTATCGGATATTTCTTGAAGAAACGTTGCCGGAACTGCTGGAAGATGTTCCCGTGGCTATTCGTAGACGAATGTGGTTTCAACACGACGGGGCCCCAGCACACTCCAGCAACGATGTGCGGGATTATCTGAACGCCACTTTTGGGGACCGATGGATAGGCCGGGGTGGGCCCGTAGCCTGGCCACCGAGATCGCCCGATTTAACATGCCTCTATTTCTTCCTGTGGGATCACATGAAGAACCTCGTGTACGAGACTCCCATTTACTCAGAAGAAGACCTCGTAGCAAGAATCGCTGAAGCCGCTGGAACTGTTCCCGAAATGCCGGGAATCTTTCGACGTGTACGTCGGTCAATGCTTCGACGCTGTCGGGCATGCATTGATGCTACTGGTCGCAACTTTCAGCACCTTTAAATAAACATGCCTTCTTTAAATAAACATGTTACGCGTACTACGTCCGATTTAAGAATGCCCGCGGCAAGCGCGAGTCTAGCCCACTTCACCTTTTAGCCAATTGCAGCGGCGCCCTCTCGCGCCGAATGGTGACGTCAGCGGACATACACTTATAGACGAAAAGGGTTTGTCTTGGTGTTGCCTATCCCCCATTACAATTTGTACAGAAAGTTTTCAAACACCCTGTGTGTATATATATATATATATATATATATATATATATATATACGAGTATATATAAAATATAGCTTCCCTCACCAGCTAACTGCAAAGCAGATAGGATCCAGTTATGGGACAGGATCTAGGGTTTCCAGCTTACACCTAGCCTACTACATTCAGAACCTCAATATACGCAAGAAACTCGTTGCATTCACGTCGGATTGAATACATCAAAGAAAAAGGGGTAATTATTGTATTTTTAGCCAAAAAAAACCTTAAACCTCAACCGGGACATTGAGCGTCCGCTTTTCAAGGCACATAACACGTCCGTTTAATATACAACTCAGAATTGTCCCCTGTGAAACTTATATGTTAAACACAGACCGTGCATGGAAGAAGGAACTCTTCTGGGGAATTACATCCACTATAGTTCGAATAAGTAATGATAAATGACAAATAGTATAGTTTTTTCTTTTTCATGATGGAAAGCCCAACGTGGGAACCGGGTTACTCGCAAAGAGGCCCCAAAATATAGCTTCCCTCACCAGCTATCTGCAAAGCAGATAGGATCCAGCTTTGGGACAGGATCTAGGGTAAACCCATCAGGAGTTTGGGGATGGGGTTAGAGTAGGAACGTGAAGCGGATGGCGGAGAGAAATACTGCGATTAAGCGGGGAGTGGGCAGGAACTGGACAGGTTCACAAGTGTGACCACAAACCATTGTAGATGAATCTGGCAATATGAATCCGCTTATGACGAAGTGAAATGAGGGGGGCGCCTTTCTAGTTGCAAACACAATGCAGCAGTTACATCACAGAGGTGATATATAGTAGGAAGTGAAGATGGCGGTGGCGCGTGCCGCTGAACCATGGTTGATACTGTGCATTCTCGCGTGCCACCGAATCAGGGTTGATGTTGTGCGTGCCATCGAACCATGATTGATGATGTGCGTGCTCGCGTACTTACTTGCTTGCATGATTGCGGGCTTACTTGCTTCCTTGTGTGATTGCGTGGTTGCTTTCGTGCTTATTCTCTTGCGTGCATGGATGCTTGCTTGCTCTCGTAAGAACGCTTTTGAAGTTCTCTTTAGGAGTTGGTGAGTGGGAGAGAAGCACATGTTGCGCCTCAGGTTAAGTTTTGCTGGTGCCAAAAGAAATTTCCGCCAAAGGATTTACCGCATGGCGGCCCCTTGAGTAGGGCCGTCGAACTTATCTGGCAAAAGAACTGTAAAGCAAATAACGCCGTGCAGAAGGAGTCGAACTTACTATAGGGCCGGAGGAGGGTGCATGTTGCCCTTAGTGTGCGGCAGAGAAAGTTCATGCCTTATGCGAAGGGGTTGGAATGCTGGGTTGGTAGGTGTTGATCGCGAACGTCGTTCCGTCGTTGAAATTTCGTGGAAAAGATCTTCATAACGTTGAAAAACGCAAAAGATTTTCTTGCAACGCATGAAACAGGAGTTGAGGTTGTGCTCGTTGCCTTTTGTGAAGAAGGTGGGAGAAAGGGGGCCTCCAGCAGAGGAAAAAGTCACGCTAGGAGCTAAAGAAACCTGAGCATTACCATCCGTTCGGAGAAATTTTCAAAATCGCGCTCGTTGAGGAGTGAATGGCATTGCGTGTCACACCGGATATTCACCATTTTATAGTGGCCTAATGACTGTATGCTTTATAATAATGTAATTAGCTAATTAAAGAGTTGTCTGCTTGATTGGGGGTCGCCACTTTTGATTTTTCGACCAAAACAAACAAATGCCATTAATAAAGGAGGTTAAAAAAGTGTTTTTTCTCTCTTTAATAAACAAAACAATAGAGGATGAACGTCACAATAAACAAAACAATTAGTTGAATACAAATTCACAGAACAAATGAGATTTGAATTAGATTATTAACTGAATTATAATTGCGCAGTGGCTTATTATAAGAATTACAAGAATGTGCACGAAATGAATTTGAGTGTTTATAGTTGTATAATGAATGAAAAATATGCCCAGGCAAAGGGGCTGTTATAATGGTTGTTACATGGCAAAGGCCAGCTTGTGACTGAAGGTCGAAGCATGCGAGATGCAACGTTTGACGGTGTTCGCATCTGGTCGTAAACAATGAAGGCCTTTGAGGCAATCGAGGTAAATTTTGTGTTGGCATGAAAACGAATGAATGCTTGCAGGTGTCTGCCCGTAAAAATCGCTTCAGGAGTAATTTTAATATATATATATATATATATATATATATATATATATATACAGGGTGGGCCGTAAGTTTCCATACATGGGAAAAATAAACATTTTTTTATGGACAACCATTTTTATTTATATAATATGCTCTACATGGTTGCCATTGTTTTGAAAACACATTTCAATACGTGTTCCCCACTGTTGATGAACACGCATTAGCACAGTTGACGTTATGCTTGTAATGGCGTTGGTGATACTTTCCTTTAGATGATTTATGTCTCGTATCTTTTCCTGATACACCATGGCCTTCAAGTGCCCCCAAAGATAGAAATCAAGGGGGGTGAGATCTGGGGATCTGGGAGGCCACTCCACAGGACCACGCCGACCAATCCAAGCATCCGGAAACTGCTGATCCAAATACCGACGCACGTGAAGACCATAATGAGGTGGAGCTCCATCTTGCTGGAAGTAAACTGGGAAGTTACCTTCCTCGTTTAGCAGGGATGGGAAAATCTCTTCTTGCAACATGTTAAGATACCTTTCGGCATTAAGATTTCCACTGACAAAAATTGGTCCAATAATTCTGTCACCCCATATCCCGGCCCACACCATCACTTTACCGGCACCTTGCATCTTCGTCGGACTCAGCCAGTTAGGGTTAGCATTACTCCAATAACGTATGTTTTGCCGATTAACCTCTCCATTGACGTAAAAATTTGCTTCATCAGTAAACAAGATCTTACGTCAAACGCATATTCTTAGGGTATCTGAAACATAAAAACAAACGTTTAATTTTTCCTATGTATGGAAACTTACGGCCCACCCTGTATATATATATATATATATATATATATACACAGGGTGTTTCAGGAGAAAAGGTCACTACTTCGGGAGGTGATAGTATCGGTCATTGTGAGAAAAAAGTTCATATGAACATGTGTCTAATTTTGAATGGTTACGGAGATAGAGCTGTTTGAATCTGATGCGCGCGCAGCTCTTCCTCCCGCTTCCCTCTCCTATAACCTTGAACCATGTAAGCTGTAATGTAAGCATATAACATAAGCCAATCGACAGCTGACTGTTGTGAGTGACATTGTTTGGTGTTTGAAGCAGTGTTAAGAATGCCACACACCTTCACACATGCCGAATATGCAGATATGGTGTATGTCTACAGTTTTTGCGATGGAAGTGCAACAGCTGCTGTTGCAGAATACCGTCGACGGTTTCTGAACCGCAGAATTCCGGATCGAAGAGTGTTTACCAGGGTTTTCAAAACATTGCGTGAGATTGGTACACTTCCCAGCGCTCATGTTTCATCTGAACGTGAAGGTCAACAAGATGTGGATGAAGTGGAAAACAGTCTTCAGTTGGTAGAGCGTAGTCCTACTACTACCTCACGAAGAATTTCTAAACGACACGGTGTACCACACACAAGAGTATGGCGAACATTACGTGAGGAAGGCTTGCATCCATATCATGTACAGCGTGTACAACACCTTCAACCAGGAGACGCTGCCATGCGACTGGAATTTTGTCATTGGGTAAATGCTAATCGCCGATTGCTTCGATTAATACTGTTCACCGATGAAGCTACTTTCACCCGTGACGGTATCAACAACACTCGTAACTCTCATCGGTGGTCAGACGAAAATCCAAATGCCACTGTGGAAACAAATTTTCAACATCGCTTCTCTGCCAATGTTTGATGCGGTATCATCGATGATCAGCTGATTGGCCCTGTTATTTTAAAAAATCGTGTTACAGGACAAAGTTACCTAGAATTTCTGCAAAATGAATTGCCAGGACTAGTGGAGGATGTTCCTTTGGCTACACGCGCTGGTATGTACTTTCAGCATGACGGAGCTCCTCCACATTCTACCCGTCTGGTGATGCAATACCTAAATCAAACTTTCCCTGGTCGATGGATCAGCCGCGGTGGTCCCATTCAATGGCCACCAAGGTCTCCAGACCTCTCTCCGTTAGATTATTGTTTGTGGGGGTGGATGAAAAGTCAAGTTTACAAAAAAAAGGTGGATACACGAGACGGATTGCTCGCGCGCATTTTGGATGCTGCTGTCCGCATAAAGGAACGTCAAGATCAACTCAGACGAACAACACTCGATCTTCGCACACGAGTTGCAAAGTGCATTGAGGTTGACATTGGGATTTTCGAAAACGTATTGTAAACTGTAACAAATTTGTCATTTCTGTATCTGATACCATTCAAAATGCCAATGTTTAAACATTAAATGTTAGAAATAGTAATTGGTTTATCTTTCTTGATTACCATTAACAATGCTTTTGTATTTGTAGATGCAAACAGCTCTATCTCCGTAACCATTCAGAATTAGACACATGTTCATATGAACTTTTTTCTCACAATGACCGATACTATCACCTCCCGAAGTATTGACCTTTCCTCCTGAAAAACCCTGTATATATATATATATATATATATATATATATATATATATATATATATAAGCAAAGAACCACAGGGAAAAGGAAAAGGAAACACGAAATCCGAGCGCTTTCGTGATTTTTCACATCTTCAGAGACAAGAGAGAAATTTCTCTCTTGTCCCTGAAGATGTGAATATATCACGAAAGTGTTTCCTTTTCCTTTTCCCTGTGGTCCTTTTCTTATTAAAAAGATCACGTGTTGCTTTTTGTTTTCTTTGTATATATATATATATATATGAATAGAAACGACACTTTAATAATATTGATAATTGTGATTACTTAAGTGAATGAGGCTGATTAGGCTGAGGTCACCAGGTCTTTGCGGACCAAATAATGTTATTAATTAGGTTGATTAATACTGTAGAATGAGTTTTTTTCCTTTATTAAACAAAATAAATGATTTAGGAATGAGACAAAATATAAGTTGGTTGTTTGCATACAAATTCAGTGAAATGAATAAATATGCACTTGAATAATGACTTCAATGTTAATAACGCGCTTGGTAATGATTAGTCTTTACATAAAGTTAGGTGAATGACACTCCTGAGGAAAAAGACTCCGTCTTTTCCTCAGGAGTGTAACTCGCTTCCATATTAGCCATTGCTTGTTATTCTACCTGCAACAAAAAAGGTCAAAACAAGACATCATTTTGAACATTTGCTTTAGTTTTAATGTATTACTTTTATAAATTTAATTTAAAATAAATTTTACTCTGAGACCGGACTTATGGGACACCCTGTATATATATATTTGTTAACCGAGTCGTTCCTAATTAACTTCAGTTTAATTTTAAATTTTATCGATTATCTTGCTTTTACTTAAAATTCTATAAATATATTATCGATAATGAAAACTGAAATAGTAATTTGGTACCTACTCAAACAAGACCTAAACTGTTGCTCATGTAACTGACAGGTATTTTTTGAATGCACGTTTGTGGAAAGTAATATCTTTAAAATTAAATATACTGTGAACTTTCAAAATTTTAAAGTGCAACTTATGAAAAACTTTAATTGAAATTAACAGAATTAGACTGTACCCAAAGCCAGTCATAAAATACTATAATTATAATTATCAATGTTTAAAAATTGCTTTTAAAAAGTAATTTATTCGATTTATAATTGCTGTCCTTAAAAGTAATTAGATCACAACATTAATTGCTTTGCTTCTCAAGTAAACGAATAACTTTCCCATTACTTATTTATAAACTTAAATTAAAGGAGAAATCATATGGCCCCTCCTTCCTGCATGAAAAAAATTGGTTCTTTGAATGCTGTATAGTGTATAGACATAGGTTACGCGCTTCATCCAACGATCTGTATGAACAAAATTAGCTGTTCAGTGTTGCTTGATAGATCCCAATGATAACGATAATGATAATGATAAACTTTATCGACACGAGATAAATTCCACAAAAAAAAATGAATGAAATTAAATATTTGGTCAGATACTAATCATTGAAAAGGGACAGAAACTGGCAAAGCGCTCAGGCCAGACTAATGCGGCGCATTGCACCAACTCCCGGATTATTATTACTCGCACCATCGGGAATTCGAACCCCCGACCACAGTGTCTTCGTTTCACTTACGGAGAAACGGTGTTATACCAATGAGCTACTAGCGCTGGCATTTAGTCGAATACGTTTTATTTTAGGATCAGGCTGTAAATAAACATGCGTTCCTTTTTTAATGAAATGTTAAAACAACATTATTACTGTACGCATATATGACATAATGGCAAAACATAAAGTAATAAAGAAAATGTAATTTTATATTAATGATAATGATAATGATAATGTTGGTGATAATGATAAGCTTTACTTATTTATACATCCCATAAAATAGTATAATAACTAGCAAAAGGTCGCGATTTTGCTAGATCTGCGGTGCTTCGGCTGAATTGTGGGCCTACGGCGTATTTTATTTTGAACATCAGTAGCCCTTTATCTGGTTATCATTCCTATTCCTCTCACCTTGGGCCTCAGTAATTGGGGTGCCTGCGGCCTTCCAGTTACTGGCAAACCAATTATTCATTCAATAAAACTACAGAAAAGAACGCAGCCATGAAAATCTAAAGCTTCACAAATCTTAATACAATGAGCTCGGATTTGAAGCCTAAGATTTTCATGACTGCGTTCATTTCTATAGTTTTATTGACCAAATAACTGAACCGACAGTAATTGGGGGCCCTGCGGCCCGCCAAATCATAGTTTTCATTGTTTCGAGTGCATCACTAATATTGTTATAGTGTTCCATTAGTTGTGATAAGCATGATCTTCCTGACCGGAATCGATGTTGGTTATCATTTTTTATTCTGAGTTTCCCCATTAACCCCACCCCCTCCCCCATTAACCCCACCCCCTCCCCCATTACCCCACCCCTCTCCCCCAATACCCCCTCCCCCACCCCTCTCCCCCATTTACCCCCACCCTTCCCCCATTACCCCCAAGGGGGGAAGGGGGCTGGCACCTTGCAAAGGATTCACTTTAATTTTTTTTTGGTTACATACTGTATATATATATCGCATCTATTTTTCTGAGTTTCCCCATTAACCCCACCCCCTCCCCCATTACCCCACCCCTCCCCCATTTTGTGCCAAAATTATGATTAAAAATGAAGAAATGTCAAGAAATGTACCCCTAAAAGGGGGGGGGGCAGGATTTATGTTATAGAATTTTTTTTTAGCATGGGCACTGCGCAATAAAAAGACGCATCGAATGGTGAAAACCGCATTGTTCTACACCAATTGTAGCGACCTGTAGGTGTGCGCAAAAAAACTGTTACATATATATATAAAGCTTCATTTCTGAAATAGTATATTAGATTTTGAAGGTAATAAACGATAAAATAAATCAAACAATAAAAAATTTAAAAAACTAAAAATTATGACTAAAAGAGAAATAAAAATAAGACACGTACTGAAACAAGTAATAATGAACACTACCCACTGCTAAGATTACAAAAATGATGATAATGATAATGTCAATAATAACACTGGGGAACAAATTTCAACTTTTTGTCTATTGAATTAGATTTGACAGTTAGTTCTAGGTAATTTGGTGCGCTGAGCACGAATTTTTACTCGGTTTTGCTCTATCAGGTCCTGATTTTGCTCAACACCCCTCCTCTTTCGTCGTATTCATAAAAAGGTTTTTTTCTCAATACTCGCTAAGTCTTTTTGCAGTTACACATTATGCAACTAGGTTTTTATCTAGGTATTTGTACCTATTGTTATGGTATTGTTGTATTATGTATATTTTTATATGTAACACCCTAAAAATATTTTTAATTTTGTCATTTTTAACCCATTTTAATATTAGTAAATTAAGCTAAAAATATCATAGAATTCTAAAATTTTCTCGAGCGTTCCTGTTCTCTGTAGAGTATTCTAGAGGGACAACTAAAATATATAAAAGCGACTCGTTTCCAGAGTTAATCAGTCAATTCAATCAGTCAGTCAGTCAGTCAGTCAGTCAGTTGAGTTAGTTAATTAAGTTTGGGCATTAACATAATTTTGAATTGGCATATGATTTAGTGAGTAATTTTGTCATCGTGATTTAATATAGTTGATTTAATTAGACGTAATTTATATTGTACCTACTCATCCGTGTTTCTAGTTTAATTTCATAGATTGTAAGTACCTATTTCATAATAAGTACCTATTTAAACTAATTTTTGTGTTTATATTTCAGATTTTCTTAAATTTATATGAATTAAGGGCTTTAAATACCTTTACAAATTGGCAGAACAATCAAGCAATATGTCATGAAGCACTAGAAAGTTCAAATGCAAAAACAACCCTGATTCCTTCTGTTATATATGTGGAAATTTTACACTTCCACATCAACGAGCAAATATAACTGACTTCGTAAAAAGAGCTTACTTAGCTTATTTTGGCATAAAACTGGGGGACCAAGATAAATCGTGGGCTCCACATAAAGCCTGCACTATATGCATTGAAAGACTGCGACATTGGACGAAGGGTTCGGATTCAAAAATACCTTTTGGAGTTCCGATGGTAAGTTTATGATTTCATAAAACTACGTAATTTAATCACTAGTATACTGTAACTTACCTAAATGTAATTGTAACTTAGGTACATAAACAAAAATTTACAGAAAATGTTTATAAGAATCTCAAATATTGCATAAGGTTGAAACACATAGAAATGTTAAATGTTTGGGTGATAACTTTTGATAAAATTCATAAAAACAAGTCTCTCGTCGCTTTTGTTAACGCTTTACAATTTTTTTTCCATATCAGGTGTGGCGAGAGCCTACTAACCACGAGACCGATTGCTACCTTTGCTTTGTCAAGACTTCGGGCTTCACTAAGAAAAATAAACATTGTATCGAGTACCCAAATTTCGACACCGCGATACGACCTGTGCTACATTCAAATGAGATCCCCATTCCAAAATTTAAGGGTCTGCCAACTCAAGAATTAGTTGAAGATGTTCCTGAAAATATTGTTATGCACTTTGAGGAGTCAGACACCGATTTTGACCCCAGCGTATTTGAAAGTCAAAACGATCCGCAAAAGTTTAACCAGGCCGAGTTGAATGATCTTGTAAGGGATCTAAATTTGCCAAAAAAGGCTGCGGAAATTTTAGCTTCAAGACTTAAAGAGAAAAACTTGCTTACTTCAAACACATACATTTCATTTTACAGAAAAAGAGAAGAAGAACTTGTTAAATATTTTAGAACAGAGGATAGTTTAGTATATTGCTGCGACATAGTTGGTTTGTTAAAGAAGATGGGGGTTGAGTCTTACGATGCAAATGATTGGCGCTTGTTTTTAGACAGTTCGAAAAGAAGTCTTAAGTGTGTGTTGTTGCATAATGGCAATCTATACGGCTCGATACCGATTGGGCACTCAACAAAATTAAAAGAAAAGTATGAACATATAGAAAAGGTTTTAAATCTTATCAAATATAGGGAGCACGAGTGGATCATATGTGTTGACTTAAAAATGGTTAATTTTCTGCTAGAACAACAAGGAGGGTATATACTAAATATCCCTGCTTCCTTTGCTTATGGGACAGCAGAGCCAAGGAAGAACATTATTTCAAACAAATCTGGCCAGCACGAACATCACTTACTGTCGGAGAAAAAAACGTAATTAATCCACCTTTAGTGAGCAGAGATAAAATCATATTTCCTCCTCTGCATATAAAACTAGGCCTCATTAAACAATATGTAAAAGCTTTAGATACGAACGGCGAGTGTTTCAAATACATAACTTCAAAATTTCCAAGTTTAAGTTATGAAAAAATCAAGGCGGGAATTTTCGACGGTCCACAAATAAGAACAATGATTAAAGACTGCAATTTTCCTAATGTCATGAATGAACGCGACAAAAATGGCTGGTTCTCATTCGTGGACTTGATAGAAAACTTTTTAGGCAATTATAGGGCAGATAACTATGAAGAAATCGTAAAAAAACTTTTAAGGGACTACAAAGAGTTAGGTTGCAATATGAGCATAAAAATGCATTTTTTGAATAGCCATCTTGACCAATTTCCAAGTAATTTAGGTGATGTAAGTGACGAACAAGGGGAGAGATTCCACCAAGATATCAAAATTATGGAGGAACGGTACCAAGGCCGCTGGGATTCCCACATGATGGCTGATTACTGCTGGTGCTTGAAAAGAGACCTGCCATCAACAAGCAAATACGCTAGAAAGTCTTACAAAAGAAATTTTTTGCCACAGTGAAAGCTTCATATCTGTTTGTTTTTTTATTTTAAGTCATTTCTATCGTTATAATGTAATTTTACTGTAGTTTGAACTGCTTGTATTCATGAAACTTGAAAAAAAAATTTAACACATGACTTAATTTTTTAGTCCTAATTTGAAAAATCTGGAAAATGGCACATAGGCTGTCGACAAGAATCAGGACCTGATAGAGCCAAACCGAGTTGAAATTCGTATTCAGCGCACCCAAATTACCTAGAATCAAGTGTCAGATATCATTCAATAAAATACGTGTTGCCCAGTGTAATGTTTATTGGCAGGAGACAGATCCCTCCACCCGAAAAAAAGGTACAGTATCACTCAAGGTAATCAACGATACAACTAATTGAACATTAAATTTAAAAAACAAAAAGGACTACGGTAATAAAGAAATAACAATAATACACGTAAAGAAACGAGAAATAATAAAATTAGTAATAACAGCTTCATAAAAATAAAAAGTACATGTAATGGAATGTAATGCAAGAGTTAAGTGGAGCTATAGACAAACACTTTCATACCAAGAGTTCCACAGTCCATAGAAGACATAAAGCAGGACTGATGTATAGTTTGGACAATTGGATTGTCTGAAATTTTAATTCTTCGCATTAGACTGTATTGAACTCGTCTTGTTACCTCAGGGAGACTCGGAATGTTGTGGTTAGCGAACATTTGAGAGGCTGAGCATCTTGGAGGTAACTTATGCAGCAGTCTACAGGATCTGTTGCAAAGCAAACTGGGGGTTCTGAAGAAGCCTTTTATACAATGTTGCCCATAAATATTAGTGCAGAAAGTATGAAAAAGAGTGTATTTAGTTGCGCCTGTACAGATTTTGAAGTCCTTATAACCATGTTTGCCTTAACACGATAATTTCGGTATTGTTTCCTTATGTCTGAGTCGTCACTCAAGGAGCTGGTGATAATTTGACCAAGATACTTAAATTCATGTACCTGCTCTATTGGTTCGTCCCTCATTTTGAAAATAATGTTAGCTGTTTGGTTTGAGCTTTTGGGATGGAATTGCATAACCTTAGTTTTAACATTAAAATTAATGTCATAGTTCTGTGATGATAATTCACAAATTTTTATAAGATGATTCAGATCTTTCACTGAAGGACTTAAACACCATATCATCGGCATAGACCAAGTTATTTATCCTCATATCATTTATATAGCACCTCACTCTTGCCTCATTAAGAGAAACAATTAATCCATCGATATATATTTATATAAATTATAATATATATATATATATATATATATATATATATATATTATATATATATATAAACGGTATACACTAAACAAGAGAGGAGAAAGTAAGGAACCATGTCCAACTCCGCACGAGGACACTGTTAAGGATGTCTGAGTACTTCGTTCTCCATAACTTAGCTAGTTCTACCTCTCCAGACACTCCATCAGTTGTTGATGGGATGACATTTTTAACACCCGTTTCTTTTTTGACAAATTTCCAGAATTAGTTACTATTATTATTTAAATTAGCCTCACAGGCTTTTGAAGCTCGAATGGAGTCTTGTTCCTGCTTCCATCGTCTTATGGCTGCTTTATAGTGAGCCCTACTTCTACCCATATTCATGTAAGCTACCCCTCGTCTCGAACGACCAAGAAAACGCTATATCTCGTCAGCATCCTTTGATTCCCTTTTCAGTTAAATTACAGTTATCTTAAATACGTAAATAAATTGTTTGTAAAATAATTTTTTTTTGAAGTAATTGAAATTAGTAACTAATTACTGAAAAAATATTTAATTGATTACAGTTAAATTATTTGTAATTAATAACTTTACATCTCTGAATAAAATAAAACGAAACACAAGAGAAGTTTAAAGGTTCAAGCTTGAAAAGTTTATTGTTTAACCTCCTTCCCAATATCCAAGGTTTTATGAAGCAGGGGACCTACAGCTTTACATGAGAGTTGAACCACGGGTCACTACATCATCTAGAAGCAGAGGACATTCCCCATCCAACTACTAACCAGACCTACTGTCGCTTAACTTCACTGATAAACGGGAAGCGGCGTTACTACACTGGCCGCTACGTATATGTATAGAAATATAGGTATTGACATAGAAAGTAATGTTGGCATGAGTAATTTCAGACAACCACAAATATGTTTCTTTATAAGTAGCAAAAACGAGCATAAAAATAGAGTTAAATTCTTTTCACATGGTCTCATTTTCAATGTTACTTTTGAAAAGTCAAAAAGCGTACAGAGACACGAATAATTTTAATGCATTGTCTAACCACATGGATAGAAATAATCATAGTATTCGTTGGGAAGGTTAAAAAATACTATAAAAATATATACGGCATATGTTTTGTCCTTTGCTTCCTTTCTTCATTTCATACACGAAAGGACTTGGCATCGCTTTTTATCTTTCCTTGTTGGTATGTAACACGCACACACACACACACACACACACACACACATATATACTGTATATATATATATATATATATATATATATATATATAATATATATATATATATATATATATATATATACCGGGTGGGCCAAAAAAAACTATTACCCTGATTTTGAACAATATAATTTTACCTTTATCAAATGTTATTTGTACAATCAATATACTGTATGTGTCCTGTACAGAATTTCATGGTCTATCTATTTCGTGATGAAGTTCGATTTTTGCTAACTGTAACCATTATTTTGTAATTCGCTGTTATACAGACACGGGTAGAAAAAATTTCTCTTTCTATACAGTTACCTAATTGAGTCCAAGATTATGCGGAATGTGCCCTCCTCCATTATCAATGCACGCTTTTTTGTCCTGTCTTCCATAAACTCGGTCATTTTGTGTGTTTATTGTTGAAGCAAACGTAGAAGTCTTCTCGTCGCTGAACCATATTTTCGACACTTCTCTGTCTGGGAATCGATCTAACAGAGCACGACATTTTTCAACTCTAAGCACTAGAGCGAGAAATACCAGTAGTTTTTTTAAATTTCTTTAACGGACTTGTGGGTGTTGGGCCGTTCTTCTTGACTGCATATCGTGAATGAAACCGTGTCAATATTTTCCTTAGTATGTGATGTTTTTGGCCTTCCACTGCCTTCTTTTCGTTTGGTCACCCTGTGATATCGATTTTCTTTATGAGATATTGAAGTCCAGGTATCGTCCATTTTTTATTTGGAAACTCTTTCTTTATTCGTTTTGCACCCCAGTGTTTCTCCTTACGCAGGTTCAATATCAATGCTTCATCTTCCAAAGAGTATTTCATCATGTTATAACTTGTTCACCAACTTTAGCTATAGCAGAATGATGGTCTGAAATGAAAAAGGAAATAAATTAATTATTTTGTGCAAAAATGAGGAAAGTTAATTATTTATGGAGAAACTGACTGTCATCTGAAAGTATCAGTTGCTGACTTTGACTGCCTTTCAATTAAGCACCATATTCTGATACCTCCCTCCACTTGTGAGCCTGTACCTCTACTTCTGGTGCGTTGAATCTAGATTCAAAGCCAACATTTGAAAGAGTAAAAGTATGGGTACAACATACGGCCTCAGCAGTAAGATCAATATACAGGGTGAGCCGCAATATTTTTTCAAAAGTTGGGTAACCGTTTTTGGCCCACCCTGTATATATACTTACGAATTGCAACGTACAGTATCACTGAATTGGTCTGGTCACAGAACAAGCAAAAATGGTTATATTGATGAAGAAAACTGGAACAGCTATTCAGGAAGGTGTATAACTTTTTCAGTCAATGCACAGATATAAAATTGCAGCTTTTCATGTTTAATCAATGTAACGTTTCTCTGAACGGAGTTGCAGGATCTTTTTTTCTTTCCATATTCACATGGCGGTATCGCTCTCTCGGAGTAACGAAGGATGACTTTGATGTTTTGAGACTGAAATGAAAAGGTACTTGAATTACAAATACTTCAAAAACCAAAATCGTTGCACAATATGCCGTTCATTGTACGTGTATTCGTTTAATTTTTCTTTTTTTCTTAATAATCTCTTCAATTATACAATCAGTAGTATGGGGGGGGTGATAGTGGATGATGGGTGGCATAAGCACTGAGGGATGGCACTGGGACTGATGGGAGGGTGTAAGGGTTAGCACTGAAAAGTGAACTTTTTACTCCCTTTTAATCCCATCAATCTCCCAAGGGAGCCACTAATGTTTTTAATTTATAAATAACTTTTTAATTCCCAAAACAAAAAACAAGGAAATATGAAAAAACATAAGTTCTTTTACGTTAAAAATTATTCAAGTGTTTATATGAACTATTATAACCTTGGTTAACCTTGGTTTTGCTTCCGCCCGAATTGTTCGTTCTGACGAAGGTCAAACTTGTCACTCCATCTTAGAACTTGTCACTCCACCGTATATATATATATCATATCTGACCGGCAATCGGAAGATCCCGGGTTCGATTCCCGGGTGGCTACCTCATTTTTTCATTTGTTCGTTCTCCCTCCTCATCTTGCGTGGAATGTTCTCCTATACAAGCGTCGTTCTTTACGATATATATATATATATATATATATATATATATATATATATATATATATATATATATATATATATATATATACACACAAGGGTGAAGGATATAACTAATAGTGTTGATTTTTTTACAGACGGAACTTCTGAGGACACAACGAATGCTATTCACGTCGGTACTAATAACGTTCTAAATTCTAGATCGGAAGATCTGATGGCTAGATACAGGGACTTACTAGAGTGACTAAAGGAAAAAACTAATAAGATTGTTTTAGGTATACTTCCTCGAATTATTCAACGTAACGAGTTCTACAGCAAGGCGACCTATATTAACAATAACATAAAGTCACTTTGTCAACAGGAAGGAGTGCATTTTGCAATTTTTGGAACAGTTTCTACTGCAGGAAGGACTTGTTCCTCGGAGATGGACTTCATCTTAATAACGTTGGAGCTGCGCGTTTAGGAAGACTATTTCATAATACTGTCTCTTCTTTTCAGGCTGCCGTAACTCGAACGGTCCCGGCGTAATTTCCTTAAAATTCCCTTGCACGCGTGACGGTATCGCGGTTACAAACAATTTGAAGGTGCTATCTTTAAATGCTTGTAGCCTACGAATTAAAATAAACGAATTTTTTTCTTTAATTGCTTGTAAAGACTATGATTTAATTGTGATAAATGAATCGTGGCTTAGCACTGAAACACGTGACTTTGTAGGGGAGTATCAAATTAGAGGTTATAGACTTTTTGTTAAAAACAGAATAGGTAGGCGAGGAGGCGGTGTTATGTTGTATTTCAAAGATAATATTGCGAACGTTGTAGAAGTAAAGCACACAATTCCAGAACAGATAGATTCGACTATAGCAGAACTTAAATTGAACGATTTCAAACTTCTTGTTGCGGTTATATATAGACCCCCTAATCAAACAGCTGATACGGACGAAGTGTTATATCGTGAACTTAAGGTAGCGTTATATCGTGAGCTTATAGGTAGTGAGCAGGCCTTAGTTATGGGTGACTTTAATTGCGCGGAAGGTAATCGTTTGTTAATTTTCTCGAGGATAGCTATCTTATTCAAAACCTACAAGGTTGGAGAGTATTTTAGATTTAGTAGTAACTACGGACGATAGGCTAATCACTGATCTTCAAGTAATAGAACCGTTAAGCAATAGCGATCAAAAAATGGTAGAGTTTGTCCTCTCAGTAAGTCACTCGAAACCAGCTAACTCGACTAAAATTCCTAACTTCTAGGACGCAGACGTTTGTAAACTTAGAAATGAATTGTCACACGTCAACTGGGAAAACGTAATGAGGTTCTCCAACGCAAAAAATAATGTGAGAATCGTTTGAAACAGTATTTAGGACTATAAATGAGGAATGTGTACCGTACAAGATTAAGCGTGCGAAAGTAAATAACAAGCCCTTGTGGTTTACGTCTAGAGTAGGGGATATTATAAAGAGTAGAGATAGGGCTTATAGGCTACAAAAGTGCGATAAAGACAATTTGCGTTTACGAAACAACTACAGATCTCTAAGGCGTGAAGCGAAAAGCGTAATAAAAAAGTCCAAGCGTGATTTTGAAATCTCCATAGCGCGTGACGGCAAAGGAAACACAAAGCGATTCTTTCAATACGTCAATAATAGGAATCCAGTGAAAAGTGTCTTGGGGCCGTTGAAAAATTTGACGGAGAGCTAGTTGCTGAAAAAACAAGCAAATGGCTACCCTGCTAAACGAATTTTTTACGGCAGCTTTTACAACAGAAGATGTAACGAATATCCCTACGGTCATAGACATAATACCTTTTGACAATGGTAATAGTTTAAATAATATTGTGGTTAGTGAAAGGGAGGTAATGCGCTATATTGATAAAATGAAAATGCATAAATCAGCGGGGCCGGATTCCGTATATCCCATACAACTAAAAGAATTAAAAGAAAGCATTGTTTTGCCGCTATAAAAAAATTTTAGTGCGTCTACTTCTGAGGGGTGCGTACCAGATAATTTCAAGTTAGCAAACATAACACCTATTTTTAAGAAAGGCGATAAAGGTGCGGCGGGAAATTATAGGCCAATCAGTTTAACGTCTGTTGTAGGTAAGCTACTGGAATCAATAATTAGGGATCGTATTGTCGAACACTTGGAAATGCATAACTATATTAGAAATACGCAGCACGGTTTTAGACGAAACTAATCTTTTAGAATTTTTTCAAAGCGTGGTTGAAGTTTACGATAGTCATCGGGCGGTAGATATAGTGTATCTAGATTTTCAAAAAGCGTTTGACACCGTACCGCACAAAAGACTCAGTGAAAAAAACTAAGGCTCATGGAATCAGGGGTGTAGTAATAGAAGAGTGGTTGCGAGGTAGGAAACAGAGGGTGGTCGTTGATGGAGCGGAGTCGTCTTGGGCTAATGTAGCGAGCGGCGTTCCTCAGGGTTCTGTATTGGGCCCCTTACTTTCTCTTATATATATTAACGATTTAGATGTCGGCCTAGTCAGTCCAGTTTCAAAGTTTACGGATGACACGAAGTTGGGTGGTAGGGAAATTAATCATGAAGATAGAGGTAAAATCCAAGAAGAACTGAACAAAATCGTTGATTGATCAGTCACATGGCAAATGAGATTTAACGTCAATAAGTGCAAAATTTTACATATAGGTTTGCGTAACGGTAATTTTGCGTATAGTATGTCAGGGAAGGAGTTGGCAAGCGTAGAACAGGAAAAAGATTTAGGAGTTATAGTCAATGGTGATTTAAAAGTAGCGAAACAAAGTACAGCAGCGGTCAATAAAGCAAACAAAGTGCTAGGTTTTATAGCTCGGAATTTTGAGTACAAATCGCGCGATATTATTGTTCCCCTTTATAAATCATTAGTTAGACCCCATTTGGAGTACGCGATCCAATTTTGGAATCCGCATATGCGCCAAGATATAGAGAAACTCGAAAGAGTTCAAAGACGAGCAACTAAGATGATTCCGTCGCTTAGGTTTTTAAAATTATGAATGGGTTCGATAACGTAAATAGAGATGGCTTTTTCGAAATATCACAATATAATAGGACTAGAAATAACGGGTGTAAGTTGACAAGTAGAAGGTTCG
This sequence comes from Bathynomus jamesi, assembly GCA_023014485.1. NCBI lineage: Eukaryota > Metazoa > Arthropoda > Malacostraca > Isopoda > Cirolanidae > Bathynomus > Bathynomus jamesi. Next base: position 121,297 of record JAJOZX010001857.1, read on the forward strand.
AAACAGCAGTTGCCAAAAACTTTTTTACGCAAAGAATAGTAAATAACTGGAATAGTTTGCCGGTAGAAGTAATTAGTAGCACGTCTATAAACATGTTTAAAAATTGATTAGACGCATATGTTGATAGATTGGGTATAGTGTAAGGTAGTAAAATTAAGGTTTTTGTGGTTCGGAACCCACGTAAAATTGTAGGTCCCCTCAGCCACCACGGAGGACATACGCAATACACAACTACAATCACAGTTAGGTAAACCAGCCATGAGTGGATCCTAGGGTCTTTGTTGGTCTGAAACCCAGTGGCGGCTCGTGACTTTCAGTTATGGGGGTGCTGCCTCAGAAATTGCGAACAATTGTGTCGATTATATATAGTATATATATATGAGAGAGAGAGAGAAAGTCGAATAGATAAATAGATAACTACTCACTACTCAGTCATAAAAATAAGTAAAATAGTATCATAAAATCAATTATAGGGTACTTACGTTTAACGGGTAATTTCGAATTTGGCAAAAATTTTATTTATAAACGAATTCCATTCTTCTGTTTTTATTCTGAGCAAAAAAATATTCTAAGTAATGAAAGCTATATATTGTAAATAATCCAATTATTATATAATTAACTTCAATCTCACGACAAAAAATAAATGATAACGAATCATTGATAAATGCAATTCGGAAATTAAATTTCGAATTAGCAAACGATACAGCAACACAACTATCACGTCAAACAAACAAATCGGCACTGCTCTGTCCACAGTGCTTTGGACCCTCTTAAACCCGCGATTCTGACTCTCTCTTCGTACGTCCGCCACCGAGATTTTAAGCGTTTCGAACAAAATCTGGAACTGTTAAGTACGCAGTTCCACGGGAAGGCTGAAGCTACTTTCGTGATTCATTCGTTCGGCATTGAAATAGTTTAAGGAAAAAAGGGTATAATCTGATTTAAAAACTCAAAGTTCATTGAAAAAAAACAATCAGAGAGGCTATTTTAAATATTTAAATATAAAGATCATAAGATCATGGGGGTGCTGCAGTTCCACAGTGCCTACCTGCGAGCCGCTCCCGCTGAAACCCCTCCGTCTATGGCCTTGGTTGGTTCGCAGTCCACGGGGGTTCTGGTTAGGAGGCAGCAACGGATTTGTTACTCGCAGTAGTTTCTTCTATACTGCTCTCCGAGTTCTTCTATAGTGGTTTGGAGGATTCTGGGAGGCTTACTGAATTCTCTGAAGGCTCCCCGATTTTTCTTATAACGTATCGGGAAATTATGTTTCTCTATTTAAGACTAAGTTCTCTGAAGGTTCCCTGATTCTTCTTGTAACGTATCGGGAGATTTTAATGACTAAGTTCTCTGAAGCGATCACGGCTCGAAGGAGAAGATAAAGACTTTTTCTTACGGTAATTTACTGCCAAAATGTTACAGGTAATGCTCAGCCTCTAAGTTAGATCAGTCTAGTCAGAATGAACATGGAAGAAATTTTGTGGGTTTATATACCCATAATTTGCTAACATCATTATTATTAAATGTTGACTTGTGTCGTTTTTTATTCTCTATAAGCTGCATTATTTTTGCACAATATTTGAAAATAAAGTAAATTTTTTTGCTGTGGCAATGTTTAAACAGATAAACAAGATATTTGAAGATGAAGCCATATTTTTATCTTAAACCGCGTATTTTCAGATCTGATGTTATCATGATCTGTCGAGTTAACCAAAAGTGGAAATTGAACTATGCATCTTTACACTAAAATATGCATGTGAGCAAAATTTAAAGGTTTAAAATTTACAATTAAATGCTTAGGCAAGACATGACTTCATCTTTTATAACGAAGGGAGAATGTATACAAAACATGAACATTGCAAAATTGAAACACATATCAGAATTTTGAAAGATTCCAAAATAAAACGAAAAAATAAATAAAAATAATAATAATAATATCGCCGAGTACACATTCCTAAATGGCGACATAATGTCGGAGTTAGTACATTGAGTACAATCCAAGCACATTATTAAGTACATTGCAATTTGGTTTATTACAACTATGATTATAATTACCAATTAATTCACATTCGCTTATTGTCGTTAATTACAGTTTCATTAACGTACATTAATTACATCCTATTAAATTATTACAGTTAATTACAGTTAAACAGTTAAATATAGTTTTTTACAGTGTTTCATATTTATAGACAATTAGGATATTAGGAGTATAACACAAAATACATGGGCACATACTGTATATATATATATATATATATATATATATATATATATATATATATATATATATATATATAACATAACACACATAATGATGTTTTCGGATTAGAAGCGAGCAAGAGAGAGGGTGTTCACTTCAGAAGCTCTCGCTTTTGCCGTTGTCAGCGGAATTCGAGCACTTGCATAAGCATTTACGAGTCTATTGCGAGAAATTAAATAATTTAAAGAAAAGAAATAAAAAGAATATATGTGGCCGTATTTACATGTACGTAATCATGATCATGTACGTAATCATGACTATCAACGGACATGTCCGAGTGCATAAGTATTATACACATGTCGGTAGTCACACAATAGGTTGTGTAATAGAGACTGACACGAGTAAACATGGACTGATATGTCAATAGGGCATAATAGAAATAAAAGATAATGGAAATAAAAGATAATGGTAATAAAGGATAATAAAAGATAATGGAAATAAAAGATAATGGAACTAAAAGATAATGGAAATATGAATGAACAACATATAAATAGTAATATGTTAAAGAATTTACCATACCTTGAATACTAAAGTCATCCAAATTTGCATTATGTGAGTTTGGTCCTTATGTAAAAATGAATATTTTAATATAAAGATTATATATAATATAAGAACTGTATGAATATAATGAATATAAAGATTGTAATGAATATAAGGATTTATAAAAAGATTATATAGGAATTATTCATTGTTCATTTCACACACACACACACACACACACACATATACATGGAATATGCCGACCCCTTGGTCGTTGCAAGACCGATGCCCGGATAATCTCGTGAGTTGTTTGCATTTACATGTACTACTGTACTTATTTTATACTTATTTTATTATAACAGTAATATTACATAGTTTTGAACAAAAATATCAGTAACTTTATATACAAAGTGTTGAAAAGAACAATATGATTTTCGCAATAAACTGATAAACTCATGATAGTTTAGGATGGGGGAAGCCCCACTATTTCGACTTTTCGGCTATTCCAATCCTTTGACCGCCGCATTAACTTGGACGGATCAGCAAAACTTACTGTATATATATACGAGTATATGTTCAGCCCATAGATTGGACAAATGAAATCTTTCTGGTGTGTATAACATAAAGATGTAAAGATCCTTAAATATTTACAAGAGTCAAATAATCTCCTTTATTTGTTGTTGCGTTAATGAGACTAAATTTGGATCACCTGAAGATCAGGGCCCCCAGCCTTCTTTACTTAGCCTTATAAAGCTAACTAACGAAAATATCACGACCTAGCCTAACTAATCGTTAGGTCAACTGTACGCCCTTGACGATTGGTTAGGTTAGGTGGTGATATTTCCGTTAGTTAGCCTTATAAAGCTAACTAAAGAAGGCTGGGGGCCCTGATCTTCAGGTGATCCCTAAATTTTAATGACAACATTCGTAGAACATTAACATCATATAAACAAATCATATTTTTTATATAAAAAAATATGTAAAACTTTTATGTTAATGTTAAATTAATATAGCTTAAGAGTGATAACAACATTCATGGTCTTAATTATAAGAACTTATACTTAGGAAATTTAAACTGTTTATGTAGTTCGCAAGAGACGAATTTATTTTATAATCACATTGTTCACTAAACAGTTTTAAAAGGTACTTCCATTAGTTTAAAAGGATTTCAATCCATTTTAAGATATACCAATGATAGTAAGTGTTTCGCTAGACATTCCGAAATATAGTGAAATGATTTGCTGAATATAAATTAGCCCTTCCTTGCAGGCTGTCACTCCAGCCACATTTGTATAAGTCAGTGGTATTTAACCTTTTTCGCACTGTTATCCCTTTAGCTTGCTAATAAAACCATAATTAACCCCTCCCCTTTTAGGATCACCTGAAGATCCGTCACCCAGCCTTTTTAGTTAGCTTTATAAGGCTAACTAACGGAAATATCACAACCTAACCTAACCAATCGTCAAGGGTGTACAGTTAACATAACGATTCGTTAGGTTAAGTCGTGATATTTTTGTTAGTTAACCTTATAAAACAAACTAAAAAAGGCTGGGGTGACGGATCTTCAGGTGATCCCACTTTTTAAATGGCAAATATGAAAAAATGAAAATTAGGAAAGAATAACACAATTTTAGTGGAACTATAACAGCTTTGTTTTTAGGACAGTGGCTTTTGCTCTTTTTACCCGCTCCTGCCAAAAGCCAAATTACCCCCAAAGAAGTAATTACCCCTCAGTTAAATACTACTGGTACAAATATTTAAGATGTGAATGGGTTCTTTTAGAGAATCCCTGAGAAAATAAATTGTTTAAAACTCTCCTCCGTTGTGCGAATTGTGAATTATTGTTACTTTGATTGAGTATTGTCATAACTCGCAGATAGTCTTCGACTTTGTAATTTGCTGAAATTTGTCTGAATTTTAATATTTGCATCGGTGAAAATTATTCTTTGAAGCAAATTGATAAAATGCGTTTTAAGGTATAGGTTTTTATAGGTTTTTCAATTTATCGTTTAAAGCTCGGGCCCTGGGTCATGGCCCACTTGGCCCTTGCGTTAATACATCCCTGCTGATGGGTACTGATTTGAAAGGTTCACTTACATTTACTCATGTACCGTGTTTGCAAAACGGTGGTTTTGGAAACCTATGTTACCCTTAATAAACTCCTTTGTTAAATGTAGGTACAGTCCCCTGCAATAGTCACGCTCCACCCATGTGTAGCCCTCCCCGAGATGTGGAAACAACGCAGTCCCTCTTTCTCCCCCACTCTCACTCACTCCCTTTCCTTCTCCCCCTTTCAGGTAGGTGTTGTCATAGTATTACTTATATTTTTTTGAAAACCAATGACTGAATAAATATTTTATTCACTGTAGTTTTGGTGATAATGCTAGGAGGACTATGTATTTTATTCATGCATTATTCCTAAATTTAGGGAATAGAGTAAGTAGTTAGGTTATTTCACGAACGTGGGATACTTTAAAAACTTTCAATCATAGGATTTTGATGTGGCCATGTTATAGTTAAAGTGTAAGATAAGTTGTAGTATCGACTTTTCCTCCAGGCAATAACATTTCTGTTTAAAGTCCATGCATCATCAACAAATGATTATCCAGGAAAAAAGGTCTATCCATGGAGAGATAATGATAACATAGTTCAATTTTTTATTACAAAACTGAACATGAATCAAGTAAATTTAGGGATTTTCTTAAGAACATACAAAACATAATGTTCAAATTATAAGGAACTGACAATTATTCAAGTAAATAAATATATACTTACGACATCACAACACAATTACACAATTAATCAATACTTGGTCCATCTTCCATTATTATTAATGACCTCTCGGAGCCTATTTGAAACAGATGCCACGTGATTGTAAATGACTTGTGGGTTCGTGCGGAAAAGTTCCCACTCTGCCTTGGTGTGTTCCAGCAGGTGCCGAGATGTTCACTTCTGTCCAGGCTCCCAAGCGTTAACCACATTTTCCCACACATTTTCAATGGGGTTTAGATCACACCCCTTGGTGGGCCAGTTCAGCAGCTCGATATCTCGTTGTTCCTGAAACACCGTCTGATGATCCTGGCAGTATGAACAGTGCAGTTATCCTGTAAAAAGAAATTAACAAAACTTGAGAGTTCACATTTTATCCATACTTTTTTGAAGTTGCCTTAAGAAGACGCAAAAATTAATAAATAACTAAATAAACGAATAAAAATAAAGATACATTTAAAATTACATTTAAAACTACATTTACTAATACCTTTAATCATATTACCTCAAAATATACGCTGCCTAACCTTAATTAAGTTATTTTCTTGAAAGTATAGTATATTCTGTGTAATAAAAATAATTTAGTTGTATTACTTACCTGCATACATATAATCCGCTCAGGATGAGGCAAAGCGTATGTCCTTACGGTTGGCAGCATTATCTCCTCCAGTTTACGGTTGGCAGCATTATCTCCTCCAGTATCTCTAAATACTGGTCGGCTGTAAACCTCCCGTTAATTTCTGCCAGCTCTCCAATGTCGTACAGGTGCACCCATCTCCACACGTTGCAGGTAACGTGTCTACTCCTTGCCACTTCACATATATGTTGGCGAGCATACCTCGTATTGTCTGGGTTAGGCCGTCCAAGTTACGTCACTACCATATACGAGCTGTAAGTCGTGTTTCCCTTTTATCCTACTTCAATCCATTTTTTATATTTAGGTATACCATAATAACCGAGATAATCGTGATTTTTTTTTTTACTTATGCAGGAAGTGTCCCATTCCTTTTCTGCATAAATTATAGTCGATTGCAACAGTATTACTATTACATACCTTGTATAACAATCGTTACTCATACTCTTTTTCTTTATTTAAGAATATCTATTTTATACGTTGGAAACTGATGGAAAGCATATGTGATAGCGGTATACAAAGCAGTGTTTCAAGAATAAAAAATAAAGTGTGGGAGTATTCACACACACACACACACACACACACACACACGATATCCACCTCTCGCTCTGATCGGATGCTACCCCTGTCCCCACTCCCCCTCCTCGTATCCCCACCTCCTCTTTCCTTCTGCTTCTCCCTCTCCCACCACTGCGTTGTTGCGGGCTACATCGAAGCCAATATCGTAACACCGCTTCCCGTTGATCAGCGAAGTTAAGTGACATTGGGTCTGGGTAGTAGTTGGATGGGAGACCGTCCTCCGTGTCCAGATTATGTAACGACCCGTGGTTCGGATCCCACGTAAAGCTGTAGGTTCTCTCCGTCATATGACCTTAGATGTTGCGAAGGAGGTTAAACAACCCCAATTATTATTATTATTACTGCGTTGTCGCTACATATCGGGCTATATAGGAGTGGATCGCGACTATTGCATGGGAGTGCACATTAAATCATATTAATGTTAAATGACAGCAGGTGCATTAAGGATGCGGCGAGAAAGATTGAGACACACACTTGGCTCTTTCGGCAGGGGGAACGCTAGTTCTGTCTCCGACTCTCATGACATGCCAGTATCATCATTCTCCATGGCCTCATCTCCGGTTTCGTATGCACACTTTGAGGTTTGCGGCTCCTGGCGAGGACGTTTTCTTCCTTCCTGTAGCTTTCTTTTTACAGCGAAAACTTTATCGTTCCCGCTCATCGTTGCCACCCGAGGACCACGTTGATCGAGGTAGAAGTCAGTGTTCTTTCTTGTCCTTGTCGGACAGCAGTCGATTCTTCTTTATATCTTCGACAGCGTCAGATGCTCCGATATCCCACAGCTTGTCCACACTGTCCGAAAACTTCTGCAGTTTTCCTCCGGCGTCAGTTTCTCGTTTTCTCTTTTGGAGTAAGTGCCACTCTTTCCACAATGCCTCTAGCTTCCGTTCGCAGTTGAGCTTTGTGATTGTTTTAATGCGGGCCATGTTCCAAAACTTTAAGACGTTGTTTACGGTTTCTTTGAATGCGTCTTTCCTGTTAGCAGTGCACTGGATAACACTGAAGAAGTATTGCAAAACCTGCCGTGTTGTTGGCAATTTGCTACCACTGATGGAGGACGACGGTTGGCCAACTAAAAAAATTTCCGAGGCCGATCTTAGAGAAGGTAGCGATGTTATTTTCGCCTTTCCTTTTGATGACTCTCTATTTGTAGCTTCAAGAGTTCTTCCAGTTATGGTTGCCATCGATTTGTCCATGACAAAGGATGAGGAACTCAGACAGAATTTCAAAATGTTATGATCTGCAAAAAAAGAAATAGGTTAGGTATCTGGCACAGGCATAGTGCATTTTCTAATTACCTATATACATTATACATTCCGCCCGGGTATGGTGACTCATTTTTTTGAAAAGTATAGGTGATCGTGGTTTTTCTCATTATTTGGCACTATACTAGCACACTGGTATTACCTGTATACAGGCACAACCTTTAAACCGTTAGTCGTATGACATTGGCAGGCACACCAAACGACTTCTCTCATTAAGAGGATTCAGAAAACATCCATACTTAATGATTTATCTTGATTCAGTAAAAAGTTAAAAAGTACGCATTTAAAAAAAAAACTTAATTTCAAGGTCGATGCGAGACCCCTAAATATTGATCAATTTTTGTAAAAATGGTACCAATGTGCTAGTATAGTGCCAAATAATGGGAAAAACCACGATCACCTATACTTTTAAAAAAAAATTGAAAAGTGGGCCACCCTAGTGGACAGGGTTCACATACTTTTTCGCACAACTCTCTCTCTCTCTCTCTCTCTCTCTCTCTCTTCTCTCTCTCTCTCAAAAGAGAGAGAGAGAGAGAGAGAGAGAGAGAGAGAGAGGCGGGGCCACCAGCTTAACGAGGTATATACTCGTGCATATATTTTATTTTTATTTTTATTGCGGTGTTGCTACTAATTTTATTATTTGATGTTTCTGTCCCGCTTCTCTCTCTACCACCCCTCTCTCTCTCTCCTCTCTCTCCTCTCTCTCTCTCATCATAAATATTTTTCACGTGTTACTTTCGTGAAATAATTTTCATATATATATATAATATATATATATATATATATATATATATATATATAATTTTTTTAAGTAGTCGGAAGTATCGCCGCGAAAGCTACAAGTAGCCAATCAATCCTTTCGATCAGGGGCGTATCCAGGGTTTTTTTCATTGCCCAGAAAACCCATCTGCTCAAGGGATAAATCACATAGCAAATAAAAAATATTTTTTACAGTTAGTCACCAGTGTAGGCGCTTACTGTGCAGACGTGATATTAGTTGCTGCGAATTAATTTTGATTGGGGAAATCCCTCCTTCCTACAATCCTGGATACGCCCCTGTTAGAAGGTGTGACTCAACACTTGGTCTGTATAAGCAGGTATTTCACTGCTAATAGTTCGTCCTGATTTTTGAGCTGCTGATTTCGCTCCTACCTTGCCATAACCATGTGAAAAATGTTGAGCCACAAACTTGTGAAACACTTTGAAACCAACGTTTGGTAATTATAGTTACAAATCTTTTAAAATGGAGGAATCAACAAAGCCTAGTAAGACCATACGTAACGGCTCGAGATCTCGACCTGACCATGAAACATCGTGAATTTTAATTAAATTTCATTGTACATTTTTTCCACCAATTTTTACTTGTTTAGGTTACAGCTTTTGGAACTTTTTCTGTTTAGTGATCCCATGTGGCCCCAGTTTTGGGTTAGGTTAGATTCGGTTTAGTTTAAAAATTAAGATCTGCAATAGCTTCTAAATCCTCCTTTGTGATTGGTAAATTCTTTTCCCTTGACAACAGAATAATAGTTTTGTTCCACTTAAAATAATCATTATTAAATTTCATATAAACTTTCAACACATTACTCGTAATTCTATTGAAAATAATCATTAATAATAATTGTTAATTTTTATATTAAAAATCAACACCTGATACACAGACGTACACAGACAACCTTGGTTATCGTATGAAACCACAAAATGTTCATAATTTTAATTAAATTTATCTAACCTTACTTCATCTAGCTTTTATTATTTTTCCCCTTTAATATTTAGTCATTTTCAACAAAAATGAGTCTGATGGGAAGCGTAACCCAATAGGAATTAATTTAATGAGAACCTGTCGAGAACAAATCTTTATTGGCTTCTTCAACATATAACTTAATTGTTCAAAGGACGTCGGAAATAATCGATTCGGAAATATTCCCCACAGTATACACTCTATCTAAATACACTCTATATCAGTGGTTCCCAACCTGGGGTCCCCGGACCCCTGGGGTCCCCGGACCCCTGGGGGTCCGCGAAGGTAGTACTGGGGGTCCGTGAGCTTTCAATATTTCGAGAGGCTCCAATGAAAATCGTACATTTACCCACGATAAGGGCGCTCAGGCTAAAATTTCAAGTTTCCTTGCTCTTGGCTGGAATTATTAATACTTATTTTAATAGGCTGTATTTTAATTGCATACTCACTTATATGTCCTTTATTTGATAGTGAAAAATGAGAAAACGAGTTAATTATTAGTTAATAAAAACAGTTTGTTTGGTAGACGGAATCTTTCAAAAACATGGGGTCCGTGGGAAAAAAAATAAAAATAAAAGGGGTCCTTTGTGGTGAAAAGGTTGGGAACCACTGCTCTATATGTCTAAGCTGTTTTGGAAATTTCTGAAACTTGTTTTATTATTTAGTTACCCTTTCTCCATCCACTTGAGGATAGATGTGATATTAAAATGTAAGCATGCTGGGCTTAATTCCCAAATCTTACTACCCTATACAGGCCCGGATCCAGACCAGTGCTCACCGATGCCAGGGCATCGGTCAGATAAATTTTGGCATCGTTTCGCACTGGTCAGATTTTTTTGAAAATAGGGCCCCCTAGCGAGACTGCCTTGAAACGATACTCTGCTCGATTTCTGCTGGAAAATGCATAGGAACTTATACTTCGCGCATGCGCCGTGCACTTTTTCACAAATGTTTTCAAGCGCCAGCTTTGTATGTATTTACTACGTAAATAGCGCCCCCTAGCGAGACTGCCTTGAAACAATACTCTCTGCTCGATTTCTGCTGAAAAATGCATAGGAACTTATACTTTGCGCATGCGCCGTACACTTTTTAATTTCTCAAATGTTTTTAAGCGCCATCTGTGTATGTAACAGATGTTTTGCAGTGCAGCTCTAATTTCACTTTGAATAAGTCTTTCTTTTGTATTTTTTGTGTTATAATATTTTATATGCTAAAGTGAATCTGAGTGAACGTCGAGGTCTACTGAAAAATGAAGAAGGTACAAGCAAAGATCGGGACTTTCTTCAATACCAGTCGGTAAGTCGGATCAGACAATGATTTATTTTATGCTTGGAAAATCAGTCAAATTGTAGAATAATATATTCAACTCTACTCCTCCCTACTGGGGGTCTCACAATGTCACCTTATCGTTATTCATATTATTGATCATTCTTTTCAGGGAAGTACCACCAGTACCTTCTTGCTCAATTGACATCTTAGATGATTTGGGTGACAGACCATCGCAGAAAAGGAAGTTTGATGAAATCAGATATGACGCAGATGATCCAGTGTGTAAAATACAGAACACAGACACGACATGTGGTAAGAATTGATTTCTTATATTGTTGCCGTTAACTAAAAAATATCCCATTCATTTATTGTCATGAATGTAGTACAAAACAAGTTTGAACAAGATGTTCTCTACAATTTATACTGAAACTAATCATAAATTGATGGTTTTATGACTGGAATTAAAAAGAATATTGTTTTGAATTTTAGGTGAGGACATAATATCATCAAACCTCAGGAATGACATCGGCCTGTATTAACAGTGTGTGAGCGATTTGAATGATGACAAGAAGTATGAGCGTTTGACTTCCAATTGGCAACCTCCTGCAAGATACAAGTCTCCAGGTACCAACAATTATGGCAGGAAGCGATTCTTCAATGGAGAATGGCTAAAAATGTATCCCTGGATGGTGTATTCACCATCAGAATGTGGCGCATTTTGTTTAACCTGTGTGCTGTTTGGTATAGCAAGTGGCCACAACAGCTACAAATAAATTGGCCAAAGATAATAGCAAGTCAGATTTCCACAAACACGCAACACTTTTTGCTGATAATTCACTGGTCACAAAGTTTTGTCACAGAGATATTTTTACTTGAACTATGTATAATTTTTTACGTTGATTACGAAAATGAAAACAAAATTTTTCTATCACCCGCAGTTTTAGAGTGACACACGAATTTACATTACTTAGGATTTGAGTGAGAATAGGAAGGGGGGGGTCTGCCCCTTCCTCTTCCTCTGCTTATAAGTTGCTACACGTCACTGTTGACTTTCATTTGTCAGTTACTCATTTGATTTCACTCAGTGAACATCGTGCATTTTATTCATGATTTTTCTTAATCATTTTTTGTGTCACTGCGTTCGTATTGTTTCATGACAAAATGCCACACAAGTGTGCCAACCATCCAAACTGTTTCTGTTATTGTGCAGAGAGTTAAACTTAAATTTCAAAGCCGAAATTTCACTCCTCTCGTCAAAAAAGCATACGAACTTTATTTTGGTTGCAAGGTAGGGGATCAGAACAAGACGTGGGCACCTCATACATGCTGTATTACGTGTTTAAGACTTCTGACAGGCTGGCTAAATGGGTCTCGTCAAATGCCGTTTGCTGTTCCGATGATATGGAGAGAGCCGAAAGACCATTTAACGGATTGTTATTTCTGCTTAACAAATATACTAAGCATTACTGCGAAATCTAAACATATGGTACAATACCCAAATTTAGCATCAGCCATAAGTCCTGTTTTACATAATAAATATTTGCCAGTACCAAGGCCACCGGAAACGTGGAGTTTAGATGATGAAAATGAAATTGATGTACTGTGCAATGGTAATAACGAAGCTCATCATGGTTTACCGACGGACGATGTTGATCCAATGTTTGAACCATCTTGTTCATCGACAGAGCCTCACTTAATATCTCAAGCAGACCTGAGCGAGCTTGTCTGTGATCTGAAATTGTCAAAAGATCAATCCGAACTTTCGGCTTTCAGGTTGAAAGGTTGGAATCTTCAAAAAAAAGGCACTAAGATATATTTTTACCGCAAGCATCAAAGAAACTTTCTACCCTCTTATGAAAACCCTTGGCCAACAACATGATCCAAACGAATGGCGCCTATTTATTGATTCCTCGAAGCTGAGTTTAAAAACTGTATTACTCCATAATGGAAATAAATACCCTTCAGTTCCATTAGCACATGCCGTACATATGCACCTGCTTGTGAAACATATAAAATATGATAAATACTCTTGGCATATCTGTGGAGACTTGAAAGTGATTGCACTTCTTGGTTTACATCTGGGTTATACGAAATTCTGTTGTTTCCTCTGTGAATGGGACAGCAGAGCAATGGCACGGGAAAGCCATTACTCAAAGAAACAATGGCCATTTCGACAAGCGTTGATTCCAGGGCATAAAAATCTCACCAGTTCACCTCTTCTTAATCCAAAAAGTTATTTGCCACCACTACATATTAAACTTGGTTTAATGGAAAATTTTGTTAAGGCTATGGATCAAAATGGCAGGGGGTGGTGGTCTCTACTTGAAACAGAAATTTCCGAGGATCAGCGAGGTCAAAATCAAAGAAGGGATATTTGTGGTCCTGCAAATTAGAGAAATCATGAGAGACAGCGCGTTTGATGAAACTCTAAGTGAAGTTGAAGGAGCAGCTTGGAGAGCATTTAAAGTAGTGAACACAAATTTCCTCGGAACTTCAAGGCCGAAAATTAAGAGTCACTTGTTGAAGAACTTCTCAAGGCCTTCAAAGACATGGGGTACAACATGTCGTTGAAAATTCATTTTCTTGACTCACATCTCGACTTCTTCCCAACAAACTTAGGCGATGTTAGTGATGAGCATGGGGAACGCTTTCATCAACAAATATCCACGATGGAGAAGCGATACCAGGGCAAGTGGAGCCCCAGCATGTTGGATGACTACTGCTGGACATTGTCAAGGGATGGCCCAGAGGCGAAATACAAGCGTAAATCATCAGTAGCCACATTTTAGGTGAATTCAGTATGCATTTTCTACTTTGATATTACTATTACGCCTATAAATTAGTCCAAATTTCATTTTCGATTCACTCAATATTGGTGGTGATAGAAAAATTTTAAGGCCATTTTTTAACTCAGCGGTAAAAAACCTATAAGATCCATCCATTTTTGTTCATGTGACAAATAAAAAGTTCGATTTTGTCGACCAGTGATATATATAAATTTTCGCAGAATCATGTCCAACAAGTCACAACCAGTGAATCGACTTATTTCATCAGCAATCAGCAAACGTGTCGCAGCAAACAAACAAAAAGTAGCATCAATGATGAAGACTGTGATCTTGTGTGGTAGGCAGAACTTCGCTCTTCGAGGGGACCATAAAGATGCTGAAGACGACTCGAAGAACAGAGGCAACTTCTTCGCACTGTTGCAGTTCCGCGTGGATGCTGGTGACCTGGTCCTCGAAGAACACTTGAAATCAGCTCCCAAGAATGCAACATATACATCAAAGACAATACAGAATGAACTGATCTCCGTCATCGCTGCCCACATTCAAGACGAAATTGTGAAGAAGATTAACACAAGTCCTCTGTTCTCCATTCTTACAGGTGAAACTACTGATGTCAGCAACAAGGAACAACTTCCACTTGTGTTGCGTTTTGTTGACAACACAGATTCTATTCGTGAAGAGTTTGTTGTTTTCTTTGAATGTGTGAATGGTGTCACTGGCAAAGCCATTGCTGACTTGCTGTTGCAAGTGATTAGTGATCTCGGCTTAGATATGAAGAAATGCAGAGGCCAGTGCTATGATGGAGCAGGCAATATGGCTGGACAAGTCAAAGGTGCAGCAGCTTTGATAGCACAGCAGTATCCAAAGGCACCTTATGTCCACTGCCAGTCTCACAGATTGAACCTGTGTTGTAAAAGCTTGTGCTTTACAAGTATGCAACATTGGGCACGTTGGAGGAAGTGGAGCGTTTCTTCAAGTTCTCACCGAAAAGACAGCTGCTGCTTGAAGAACAGATCAAGGTGTGTTTTTTTCTTGGTATAGTCAGTACATTTTCTATCGTAATGGCTGTGTTGTAATAGTGAATTTAATGATGTGAAATTTATTTTAAATTATTTTATTTTTTCATACATCTAATCTGAAAATTATTGCTTTCTGTTTTTGTCACTCAGGAGGAGTGTCCAGCCTATAGTCATCATAAGCTCACCGATATTTGCCGAACTAGATGTGTCCAGCGTTTGGATGCCCTAGATCAGTGATGGCGAACCTTTTTATCCAAGTGTGTCACTTGCATACATGCATTTTAAATTTAACTATAAAATCATAGATAGCTGACTTATTAATCGAAAGTACTAGGACGTAGACGATTTATTGCAGTTTTTCATCAGAATACCAAACATTTTCAACATCCATCGCGTGTCACCTGAAACCCTGCGGCGTGTCACTGCTGACACGCGTGTCATAGGTTCGCCATCACTGCCCTAGATGTATTCGAAGAGCTACTGCCCGCCGTGGTTTCAACCTTGACGTGCATCGAGGATAACGTCACTCATAACTGGGACAGTGAGTCATCAACAAAGGCCAATGGTATGCTCCATCAAATTGGAACATTCTAGTTTATCTTCACTTTTGTTGTGACAAAGAAAGTTTTGTCAAACACCTGTGGTATTACAGTCAAGTTGCAGGTGAGGAGTCTCGACACAAAGAAGGCATATGACAGTGTTGGTGAGGTCCTTGGGTTTCTTCAAACAGTCAGAGACAGTGTTGACTCAAAACATTCTGAGTGGTTCAAGGCTGCAAAGGAAATAGCTGAAGACTTCGACATAGCAGTGACAAAGCCCAGGACAGTCGGCCGGCAAAAAAACAGAAACAATGTCCCTGCAGAAACTACGGAGGATTATTTCCGTCGCAGTGTGACTGTGCCATTCTTGGATCATCTCCTGGCAGATATTGGATCAAGATTCAAAGATGGCCAACAGAAAACCATTCTGGGATTTTCAGGTTTGTAATGGAATTATTCAGCTATAGGGATAATTTGAGAATGATAATTAAATTGATGGACTGATATGTACTCTCTCTTACTGTTACATGAAATTGACAACTGGTTTATTCATTTTAGGTGTTCCTGCAAAGATGATAGAACAGCCAGACACATGGAACCCAGAGTTCCAGCAGTTCTGTCAGACCTACCAAGATGACCTTCCCAGTCCAAATACTCTGTCTGCAGAGCTGAATGTGTGGCAATACCACTGGGAGCGGCGCCATCAGGCCAACTGCGACATACCAGACTCTGTGCAGTCAACTTTACACTCCATGGACAAGGTCTTATTCCCAAACATCTGTGCTGCACTCAGGTATTGGCAGTCATTCCAGTCACCACCTGTGAGTATGAACGTTCAGTTTCAGCCATGCGTCGACTGAAAACGTATCTGAGGAGCACCATGAGAAATGATAGGATGAATGGTTTAGCTCTGATGCATGTCCACTATGGGCGGAAGCTCGATGTGGATGTTTTGGTTGAGAAGTTTGCACAGCTCCACCCAAGAAGGATGGAGCTTGTTGATATTATCAGTGGCAAACATTAAAAAGGATTTATTTTGTAAAATAAATATTTTGAAGTAAATAACGAATCATGTCTTCTTTTACATTTTGGTATGCATTTAATGAAATGGCACTAGTCAGATTATGGGTCTGGATCCGGGCCTGCTATAAACTTGATGCAGAAAAGAGAGAGAGAGAAAAAAAACACCACCAAACACCATCAAAGAGTAACAGACCGGCTGAACCCTCCAAAGCTGTCTGTTTAAGAAGGGATATTAAAAGAAAGGAAGAAAATTTAAATATAAATGAGAATTTTGAAGCAAAAAAGGGGGAATACGAATAAAAATTCTAAAATATTTTCATGCACTAACAAATGCTTCTAACTGGGGTTTTAAGGCGAGCTAAGCATCTAATCTTTTTAAAGGACTCGACCGAGTTAATTTAAACCACGTTGGCTGGAAATCCATTCCAGAAGTTAACTATAATATTGAAGAAAAATGCTTAGCTTCATTAGAATTAAAATGTTTACCCACTAATTTGAGATCATTACCACGAGCTCTATTGACATGTGTGAAGGTGAAATATCTTTTAGCGTCGAAGGTTATCAAAGCCATTAATCATTTTAAACACATGGATTAAATATCATCGAATCCGCTTTTTCACAAATGAAAATAAATTAATGTTTCTAACCGGGTAGTGTATGATGGTTTCTAAGTTTGGGAATCATCTCAGCAATCCGTCGCTGCCTCTCTCTTGATTCTGTCTACTTCTTATTGCAAATATAGGGACCAGAACTGAACGTTAAGGTGGAGTGAAAATATCATTTTTGGATTTTTAATTTACTTGAGTGTGGAAAAGTTGCCAATGGGCTTTAGAAACAAGCATGTGAAATTATAATACAATTGAAGCATTGCTTGATTGACCACCAGCGATTTTAATATATGGCATATTTCATGTTTTAACGATCGCTTTGCCCATCAGGAGTCATCCAAGATGCTGGTCTTTCATCCATGTTTATGCAAATAATTAACAGCTTAGTTTGCTGTAGACTGTGTTATTGCATACTTGAGGTTGACATTTAAGATTACAACATGTGTGGAATGTAAATTAATGGCAATTACAGAGGGTGGCCAAATTATTAGAGCTGATGTGAGTAAGTGAGATAAGAAAGAGTTTAGTAACCATACATTGATTTAATGCTAGTTTCAGTGATGGTAGTGATTTGGTGCGATAACATATGCAGTCCGTGAGTCAGAGGGGATGGGAGATTGGGAGTGGGGGGAGAGTGAGTAATATGCAAAGCGCGGCTGCTCCGCCAAGCTCAGTGCACATGTGGCAGTGAGAATTGAAGGTTATTTGTGCTGTTATCATCATTTTTTCGTGAAACTTGATATTAAAAGTAAGTTAATTACATATTGATATCTGTTTATAGGTGTTTGACAAGTGAGTGTGACAGTATTAATTTGATATTTCTTTTTCTTGCAGAAATTCTTTAATAGTCTTACATTGCTTACAATTTATAATAATTGTTTTTTTTTTCAGAATGGAAATTATTACGAGGGAGAAGGCGGCATGTGTGATTTTTGGCGCGCCACGCGAGATACCCACAAATGTTCTTCCTACCTACGCTGATGTTATGAAGGCTTACATCCATACAAGACAACAGCTGACAACGAAGAATAACAAATATCCACCGTTCGCCGAAGTATCAAAAAAGTTTGCGTTGATGTTGAACTTGTTTGGGAGAAAGCGTCTCTTCCGACCGTGACGCACGGACGAGTGATTGAAACGCTCAGACCGTACAACGAGAAATACAAGAAAATCTTGAAACCATACAAGGCTCGGAAGGACAACGACAACTACAAGCAACAACTTGAACAGTTCAGAGAAGACGCAGATAAACTCTTCGACATTAGCAAATGCAAATGTGTAGATTTCGTCATGAGCTGTAAGTGCGAAAGAGCGGACAAAGTACTACTCAAAGAAAGAAAGTTTCTAGAGGACCAGAGAGGAGCCAGAAAGATGATTATAGGAGGCATCGATTTGGTGGAAACAACAAAGCTACAGAAGAAAATATCCAGGAAAGTCTGTGAATCGAGAAGACACAGCATTCACCAAGAACAATCGAAGCAGCAATGCAATTCTGGAAGCTACAACGAGGAAGACAAGGACGACGACACCGACAACAGCGACGAAGAATACACCCTATCTAAGTCACACTGTAAACCTGATCTATCGACACTGGAGAGTAAACGTCAAAGAATGACGATGACTGTACGATTACCATGTTTGGCTAAAGCGTGCGATAGAACGGGCGTCTCAGATCGAGCAGCAGCAGTTATTGCCTCATCCGTGCTACAAGACATTGGAATTGTGTCTACAAATGACACCTCCAAAGTCATTGATCGTAGTAAAATTCGCCGAGAAAGAAGTAGAACTCGTCAAGAACTGACAAAACTAGACAGCAGTATGACAGACTTGCCTGGATTGTACTTCGACGGTCGAAAGGATAGAACGATGAAAAATGTACGAGACGCCGCAGGACATGGCCACCGGGACAGAGATACAGAAGAGCACGTCAGCATTATTTGTGAACCAGGTTCATCGTACTTTGGCCACGTGACGCCGTCAAGTGGATCAAGCAAGGCGATTTCCAAAGTAATCTTTGAATGCTTGGCTGCGCGAAGTGTGGATCTCGACAGTGTGAAAGTCGTCGGATGCGACGGAACCGCTGTCAACACTGGACATAATGGCGGAGTTATTCGGCAGCTTGAGGAATTACTACAAAAATCGCTGCAATGGCTCGTGTGCTTATTACATGCTAACGAGCTCCCCCTGCGACACCTGTTTCAGCATTTAGATGGAGCAACTGCAGGACCTAAGTGCTTCTCAGGACCGATAGGGAAATCTCTCACAGCATGCACGGAACTCCATATAACATCGTATGAACCTATATCTCCATTACAGCCACTGCCGCATGTTGACGAAGGACCTGAGCACTGACCAGCAGTACCTGTGGCAGATGTGTCAAGCTGTCAGTGAAGGACACTGTCCCTGTGATCTAGCATTGCGAAAACCGGGACCATTGAACCACTCGCGATGGTTGACAACTGCCAACAGAATCCTCCGCCTCTATGTTGGCCTCGATGCACCATCCAACAACATCAAAACTTTGTCACATTCATCATCCGGGTCTACGCCCCAACATGGTTCGCCATCAAGACGCAGCCATCATGCAAAGATGGAGCCAAACATCTGCACGGGATGATGGTGAGAACACGGTACCTCAGCTCCTCTCTAAAGAAAGTCGTCGACCCGGTGATTCGGCGAAACGGCTTCTGCGGACACCCCGAGAACGTGCTATTAGCCATGATCACAGATGAGCGACCACATATAAGGGAACTCGGACTCAGAAGAATCATGAAGGCAAGATCACATGTGTCTGCAAACAAAATCCGCAGGTTTCGAGTGCCACCGCTCAACCTCGACGCGACCGAATACCAGGACATGGTCGATTGGCAGACTTTGACCGTGACGGAGCCTCCTGTTACGATGGATATGACGGACAACGAATTGAACGACATGATCTCTGCTCAAATTTCACCAAGTGTCCTCTTCCCTCGCTTCCCTTGTCACACACAGGCGGTGGAAAGATGCGTGAACCTAGTTACCGAAGCTTCAGCCGCTGTGTGTGGCGAGACGTCCCGCTATGGATTTATTCGGGCTCGCGTCGCTTCTCGGCAGCTTATGCCGAAACTTGAGTCTAAACGTGACTATCAATTCTGAATTAACCATGCATGCATAACTCAGACTCTATCGTTAGCATAATAGTGTGCCAAAATAACTAAAAATATATAGTCTGATGTTTACTCGTATTTTAGGTATTTTTGTGTAAAATCGTATATTATTGTAAACTTATAACGTCTGGTGGTCGATCAAAAGATTGTCTGATTTTAATAAACTTTTTGCATATTGTTCTATTAGTCCATTGGCAACTTTTAAAACCTCAAGTAAGTTAAAATTCACAAAAAAAGTTTTGGGCCATTTTCACTCCACCCTACTGAACGTAGTATTTCAGGCGGGGTTGTACTGAAGAATTATTTAATGTTAGAATCAGTGGTTAATTTGTGCTGTAACGGCGTTCCGGCACTTATATTTGGCCTGCCATTCTTTTTGTATAAAGTATTTTTTGCACCGATTGTCTCACTGAAAATATTTACCGACTAATAGTCGGAGCGTGAGGACGCTAAACAAGCATGGCAGTACGCCTCTCTTATAGTAGGAGGTCTAGGCATACATAATAACTTCATATGATAAATAACCCTAGAGTGAAATATTTTTTCATTATTCACTACGATATTTTACATTTTCTAGAGATTTTAGAGGCATAGCAACTTTTGAAATAAGAGGAAAAATGTCAGGTTTTTAGAGGTTTGGGGAGGTAGATCTAGAGGTGTGTAGGAAAACATTGGATGGGGTCTGTTAAATGAAACAGCGCCATAAAACCTCCCCGCGCTCCGTGCACCGTGTCCCTACGGGCCACGGCGTACCCTCGCCCACTGCGTGGTCTCGGTCGGTTGCTTCGTAGCCTCTCTCTCAGGCTCACTAGCATTCCACCACTTCTTTTTTTAAAAGTTAAGCACTGGTTAGAATTGTTTTTCGGACTTAAATTCAAATGATTTACCAATAAATCCTCAGATTCTATTTGCTTTTTTAATTGCTTTGATAGGTTTATTACTCAGTTTAATAGTGTCGGTAAATCTTCTGTAAGACTTTTTAGTTCCTTGTCGTGCATAGAATACTTCTTATATGCAGCGTTTTACATTTATCTGTATTAAACTTCATTTGCCAAGTTTCTGCCCACTCGAGTAACTTATTAATACTTTCTTGAATCTGCAAACGTTCTGTCATGATTTTATTCGTCCCTCTAGTTTGGTATCATGAGCAAATTTGGAAATTATACTGTTAATTTCCATGTCGATGTCATTATAAATAATAAAAAGAACTGGTCTAAGAACTGACCTCTGAGACACGCCGCTAGTTACACTTCTCCAGTTAGAGAGCGTTCTGCATAAGTAGGATGACCGCAAACAAGACGAGTGCAAATCAATTGCAATGTTGATCATATGAATGCCAGTGCTAATCCCCCTTCCTCCCTTATTGCAATGTGCAAACCCCCCTCCCTCCCAGGGTGCCCCCCCAAAATAAAAAAATAAAAGAAGCAAGGTGGAATACCCCCGGCTGCCACAAGCTGGGGGAATCCCACCCAAACAGGAGGAAGCTTAGGAAGGTAAGAGAGAGAGAGAAGAGAGAGAGAGCATCCTTTCGTCTGGACCTCCAAACGCATAATGAGAGTTCATCTTAGCATCCGCTGGCTTAGAAGTCGTAATATGCCAGTTGGCTTAAGCAACTTAATCTGGCTTAGAAGGCGTAAATGGCTTGTTTAGGTATATATATATATATTGATAACTTTTGAGTTCCCAGATTACGCTATTTATTTAATTAAAGATGTTCTTGACAGCATCAGCTGGCTTAGAAGTCTTAATCTGCCAGTTGTCTTAGAAGGCATAACCAGCCATTTGGTATAGTGCACACACACACACACATATATATATATATATAATATTTATTGAAGCAAACGTGCATTGTTTATATATATTCCCATCACCCCGTTTATTCCTTAATATCGTTTATACATATATATACACACCTAGGAAAGCATTTGTTTCAATCGGGTAATAAAACACAACTACATCATTCTGTTTATTTAGACGAGTTAATGGAAATAATTTAACATACATGAAATATATAGGAAATAAATCTACAATAAAAAATAGTTCAGAAGAATTCTATACCGCAAAAATATACACTTTAAACGAAGGATATATATATATATATATATATATATATATATATATATATATATATATATTACCGGCAATTTCTTAATTCAGGCGTTTAGTTAAAAAACGGAAAAAGGCAGGCATTTTAATAAATGCCTACTGGATTTAGGCATTTCATTAAATGACTAATATTGCTAGGCATTTAATTAAATGCCGCAAAAATCTAAGAAAATTTAAGAAATTGGCTGGTTCGGGTTCATATTGATCTAATTACAGTTTACGTTTAAGTTTATCGCAGAAAACAAATATAAACGGAGTTTAAACATTATTCACATAGAATCTATTTGTTTTTACAGTTTAAGTTAGGATGACATCTGCTGTTACATAGAAGATTTGATTTTTTACAAAGACATCGTTTTGAACAGCAACGTGTCTGAATGTTTGAGGCACAATTGCATTTTCTGTAACCTTGACCAGAACAAAACGATTGTTTTCTCACAGCTTGTCTGAGAGTTAGTTCTTCCAAATTTACTGTGTCACATGATATAAAAGTACCATCGCAGATTTCAAATTGTGCACGCGAATAGTAACCAATAAGTATTCCATCCTTTGTAGTAAGTTTGTAACCTTTTTCAGATTTGTTGATCACAAGGGCCATGATATTACGCGTATCTCCTTTTCCTCTGTCTACATTGGGAATAGGTAGCACTACTGTGGAACCTAACTTTACGTCTTTCAATATCTTGTCTCAATTCCTTACCATTTTCGGAATGTTCCTATAGTCCTTCTGCAGCTGCTCTTATCTCATTTAATATGAAATCTTCTCCTCTATCGCCTTCTAATTCATTATTCTCAACTGAACACTCATCACCTCCTTCCTCTGAACGCTCTTCACTTTCTTCCTCTGAACGTTCTTCACCTCCTTCAACCAATAATGTAATATGCTTAAATAATAATAATAAATAACAAAGTAACACACATTAAATAAATAAATAAATAAATATTTAATAGTAACGACTAAGTTATACTTAATTAAAGTAAACTAAGCACACTTCACATTTAAGCACACATAATAATAACTTAATTAAATTATACTTGACTAAACTAAACTAAGCACACTTCTCTTACCTTTTGCCCTAATAGTAACCCATTGGAGTGTCTTTCTGGGAATGTTTTACTGCTGCCAGAACTTAATTTTATTTACTTCTTGGCCAGAATTTTTTTTTTTTTGCTGTCTTCTAATATTTCCAAGAGTTTAGCAGTAAATTTCTGCTCCATTGTTTGCTCTTTACAGCACTGGCTTGTTACGCTAACTGTATAGTTTTGCACCAACTGACGGTGCTTCGTTTATGGTTAATGACCTGACCTCACATACCATAAGTCGCCATATATTGCCTACCAGGAAATTTGTTGAATATCCCGGAAAATTTTCAGACATTTAATTAAATTCTTTGTAATATTTAGCCAATAAATGAAATGGCTGAGTAAATTAGGCATTCAGTTAATTGACTAAAAGATAGTCTTTTAAAGGAATCAGAAACAATGAAGACGTCTGTTTCTTCCTAAAAGGCCCGCGAAAGCAAGCCCTTAGCAACTAAAGGATGCGTAGGAGGCGTCTCAAGAAATGGCGCGAAACTCCGCGTCTCAGATCAGAGGTTATATAAGCGAGGGTCCACTGATACACTTCCTCACTCGCTCACTCGCTCACTCTCACTCACCCACTTCCCGTCTTGGCCGTCACGTCACACTCTCAGCCGTCGTCAGCAGCAAACTCTTCACGCCACCCGCTCTCCGGCCTTCGCTGGAGAGCGGCCTGCTGTTCCTTCAAAGCTTCCGATCTATCATCAAGTAAGACCTTCTACAGACCGCCTGCAGAAGCATTCCTTCAAAGCCGAGCGCCGTTCGACTTCAGCCGGTTTCAGTCCCTCAAACATCATCTCAACTCTACACGAAGCGAATCAACACTTGAGACGACCGGCGCCCGTTCAACAAACTTCAATGAGACGGTCAACATCACCTCGGGCGTACGTTCTAAAGGTCAACCTTCAAGCATATCCTTCATCTCAAGAGGCTGCATCAGGCGACCGACGCCCGTTCAACAAACTTCAATAGGACGGTCAACATCACCTCAGGCCTACAGTCTACAAGTCAACCTGCAAGTATCTATTCCATCCAGAGGTATTTTGGTAAGCCTACCCCTTTTTGCCTCGTCTTAAACAATTAACGCGAAGCCTACGTAGTGTAATCGCAGAACCGCAATTTAGGCTATACCGAAGGCGTCTCCATAATCGTCCAAACTAACTTTTTCTTTAAAACTGCAGTAGGCCTATTCTTAATCAAAGTGTCATTCCAATACTGTAATCGTGTAGCATCCTGCTATTGTGTTCTTTCACGTAATCCATAAATTCTTTGCATCCGTTTATTTGTGATTCATTTAAGCATTTCAGTATTGTCGGCCGAATCCACTTACCGTGTACTAAACAACGTGCATCCTTTATATCATTATTAGGCCCAGTCAATGTTCCATTTATGTGTAACTCTAGCCTACCTAAATGAAGGCCTAATCTATTTACAGTACCAACTTACGTGCATTTTTTTTCAAATCAT
Organism: Bathynomus jamesi; assembly: GCA_023014485.1. Taxonomy (NCBI): domain Eukaryota; kingdom Metazoa; phylum Arthropoda; class Malacostraca; order Isopoda; family Cirolanidae; genus Bathynomus; species Bathynomus jamesi. Next base: position 146,062 of record JAJOZX010001857.1, read on the forward strand.
TATTAGGCAGCATCTTGTTTATGTTTCACGTTTGCATAACAATAGCCTACCATAAACGAGTATATTACTTAACAGTTAATCTCTATAACCATTTCCTCATTTTGCTAATCCTCAGTCATATTTAGCATACTATAAATGCAGTTATATAATTGTTAATCACCGTAAATACCTTCATGCTATGTTAATCACTGTGAACAAATAAATGATTTAGTTTTTTAATTAAACACAAAACCATAAGGTAATTTTTCTAACTTTAACAATATTTGCTTGGGTGTAATCCAAGCTGGTGACCTCGAAGCAATTCGTATCACTCAGAAGTAATTATAGTAGGCCTACTCCATTAGCCACCTTCAAACCGGTGATACCGTAAGACATCATAAATTGTTGACCCAAACTGTCATTAACAATCAATCAATCATTACATTAGTCATCAGCACTAAATTAATATATATACACACACACACATATATATATATATATATATATATACACACACACACACACACATTCTTAAACAATAATATTAGCACAGTAGAAATCTACATACATAAAAAAATTTGAGGGTTTTGCTTAGATGTATGACTGCTAATCCTTCACAGATGTTGTACCCCGTAGCGGTTCGCTCTGAAAACTCCAAGTTTTATTTTCTATTCCACCAACGTTGTTTAAAAAAATAATAATATTATTATTCGCTTATGACCGCTCTGAAAACAGTGAAAAAATCTGTGGAATGAATAAGCCAAATTTGATAAAGACGCCTCCAGAAATCGTGGCGGCGGCCAATCAGAATTTCACGACAGAACGCGTGGCACCGTTACTTTGGCACTACGACAACTGATTGGCACACACATATGACATCGTCACGCCCAGATACTTTCACAACCAATCAGGAAGCCTACGAATCGGCTATTAGTCTTCTGAGGGCGGCTACAATTGGGACTCATGTATATAAAAAGTAGGTGTTTTCAGCTGGAACCCACAGCAGTTATTTTTATCAGTGAACAATAGGGTGTCTCAAATATACGAATGGAGGATTTCGGGTCGGGGCGACGCTTGCCCGTATTACACCTTTATAAAGGATTGTTATCACAAACTTTGACAGCTGTAGGAGGATTTTTAGTGGTCACTCAAGTTCGCCACTTCTGTTTCACTTATACAAGATTTTCTTCTCTTTCGCAGGTGATGGTTACTAGAGCAGGAAACCAGTTGTGGTTGCTGGACAAGGCCCCAATTGCAGCGATTGTTTGTCCACGACTTCCATCGAAGGAGCAATGCCTGCTCCTTTACTTCCACCACCACCAAGACCAAGAGGGAAGGAAGACCAAATCGGAGAGCATTCGCCTGGTGGTGGAAACCATCTGGCCCATCTGGGAGAAGGACAACATACCAACTACCACCAAGAAGTACGCAGGGGAGAAGCTGGCGAAGTTGATCGATACCTACGACGCACTCAAGAAGAACAGGACAAAGCCGCAAGAGGGTTACCGGTACAAGGAGGGGATGTTCAAGTCGGATTTGGAAGACGTGTTTGACGTGGCTCACTCCTCCGCGCTATCCTCCTCCAAGGCCCATCAGGAGGACAAGGATTTTCTCACCTCGCAGAGGGAAGACAGGATGTCGTCAAGTCTTGCGGGGGTGGACCAGAAGACAGCGAAGAAGAAAGCTGTGAAGCGGAAGAGGGATCTTGCAGCCACGGCTAGGAAGAGTAAATGGGATGCTGGGGTGACACAGCTCATGGAGGTAGCGACCTTGGAGGTGGATGGTAGCAGCACTGAAATGAACACGGAAGACGAGGATGATGACGACGAGATGTACCAAGCGCCCAGCACCAGCAAGGCCCAGACTCAAAAGAAAAGGCGAATGAATGCCCTCACGGACCCGAATCTCATCGCTGCTTGGGATCGCGACAACATGTCCGTGAGACAAGCAACGTCGTCCTTTGCAGCAGCAGCTCAGAGTTTGGGTCATGACCTGGATGACCTGGTAATCTCGCCAGCAACTGTTCATCGAACACGGAACAAGATCCGAAAGGAGATGGGAGAAGAGTTGACCCGAAAGTTCGAAGCTTCTGGTCCTTTAGTCTTGCACTGGGATGGGAAACTGTTGGAAGATATCGCCAAGGAGAAGAAGGAGGTTGACCGGATTGCTGTTGCTCGATGGAGTCGAGGAGCTTCTTGGTGTACCCGTTGCGGTGGACGGCACTGGAAAAGAACAGGCTGCAGCCGTACTCCAGGAAGTCCAGGCTTTTGGCATTTCGGAGCAAATCATTGGACTGGGATTCGACACCACAGCTGTGAACGCTGGGATGATCCAAGGTGCTTGCGTTCGCATTGAGCAGGAGTTTGTCCGTCCCATGTTGTGGTTGGCTTGCCGTCACCACGTCTTGGAGATCTTACTCTAGGATGTCTTCGTGCGATGTCTGGGGCCGTCCTCTTCCCCTGACATTCTCCTCTTCAAAAGATTTCAACAGCGGTGGGCCTCCATTGACAAAGGGTCATTCTTGTCCATCGGTGACGAAAGCAATCCCACAACAACTGACAACTGGGCAAATCAAGCGTCTTCCATGAAGAAATACCTGCAGTAGACGCTTTCCCACGGCACACATCCCCGAGAAGACTACCGTGAACTCCTCATCCTTTCCTACCGCTTCCTTGGCGGTCAGGTCCAGGGGGATTTCGTCAGCCTGGGGCCTATCACCACGCCAGATGGATGGCCAAAGCCATCTATGCCCTCAAGATTTTCATGTTCCGTCACCAACTGGACCTGACAGCCAGGGAAGAAGGAGGACTTCGGCGGCTGTGTTTGTTCATCTCCCTCGCGTACGTGAAGCAGTGGAATGAGGCAATGGTCTCGAATCGAGCTCCACTGAACGACCTAGAGTTCCTTCGCCTGCTCGAGGCCTACCCTGACAAGGAAGTCAGCCACACGGCATCCATGGCCTTGAAAAGGCACCTGTGGTACCTCTCAGAGGATCTCGTGGGGCTTGGTTTCTTTGTCGACCGCATTCCAAAGGACACGAAGCTAAAGATGGTCCAACGACTTCAATCCCCCGCCACGAAGAAAGGACTCAAGCGGATCGATCCGAAGAACTTCAATCCACAGCAATCCATCGAGCTCTTCGTCACCCGGAGAACAAAAGAAGTCTTCTTCCGCGCGATCCTTCCAGAATCTGAGTCTCCCACCTTCCTCATGAAAGAGGATTGGATCACGGCGCAAAAGAGGGTGAAAGCCCTGAAGGTGGTCAATGACGCCGCCGAGCGTGGTATCGCTTTGATGAAAAGATTCAATTCCACCATCACGCGTGATGAGAAGCAGAAGCAATTCGTCCTCAAGGTGGTTCGGGCTCACCAGAAGTTGATCCCCGTCAAGACGAAGGAGAGCTTGAAGAGTAAAAAGTAGTGTAGGACAGATTGATGATGAAAACAATCCATTTATACGCGCTTATTTCAATTAATGAAAGGTGCATTTCGTTTATTTTCATTTTTGTTCAGAAATAAAGAGAATAAGAGAATGATAGAAATTTCTTTTTTTTCCTAAATAGCTACAAGAAAGTGTTAAACTTGAGTGACCTCTAAATACTGTTCGATTCCCATCATTTTTCGATTTTTAGAACCTCTATGCCTATTGAAATCGGGGCAGCATTCGCGAGCAAGAGAAAATCGAAAAAAAAAAATTTCTATGTATTAATGAGACACCCTAGTGAACAATCACGCATTACTATTCGCCATGAGTCAGTCACAACCCTACAGCTTTCCAGACTTATATGAAGAAGTCTACCCTTGCGCCGGTGCCACGCTCAATCTTTTTGCCGCTGCCGACCGGAACGAATTATTTTCATCACAAACCATTGTTGACATTTGCGACGTCGAACAGGATGATCCAGCGGTAGCAACCACAATTGAAATGTGAGTACAAATAATTAATAATTACGTAATAATTAAAAAACTAATTTGTGATTTAAGCTGCTTGCCGTTCGTAAGGGGACTAGAGCTCCCAAACTTCATAGCTGCTTACCTTAGCATGTTGTTCGTCTTAATTGAGAAGTTTTTCGATGTGTCCCCCTTCCTGCTCAACGCAGGCCTCAAAACGTGGACGCCAATGATCAATACACCTGTTTGCATATCGTTGAGACACCTTCCCCCAGCCGAGCAGAATTCTTTCGCGTAGTTCATTTATGTCTCTTATATTGGTAGTGGGGATGTAAACTTTGGATTTGAGGAGTTCCCAAACACCATAACCTAGTGGTGAAAGATCGGGGCTATTAGCCGACTACATGTTGGACTCGATAAAATCCGGTGTTTCGTTCTCAAGGAATGTGACAGTTTGGCGTGCTCTGTGAACAGGGGCTCCATCTTGTTGGAAAGTATCTCTTTCACTCTATCAAACTGATATTCGACGAAATAGTGGTGAAAGACATACTTTCCAAAAGATGGAGCCCCTACTCACAGAGCACGCCAAACTGTCACATTCCTTCTGCGTTACGCCAATTCCTAATTCATCACAAGCACCAGCAATATGTGCAAGATTACTACAAGTTCTCGAGCAAAGCGGGAACACGGCTTCTGATGAATAATCCGTTTCTAATGTCCCACTAAGGCTACGCCATTGGCGTATAGGGTTATATTTTTAAGCACGAAATTTTCGAAATTAAAGGCGTTCATTTTATATTTCCCATTCACAGAAACGTGTTCCTGCATTCCAATTAATAACCTTTTAGGTAGAGCTCCCAGGCGATGTTTTCTATCTGTTTCGATGCCATCCCCTTGGGCACCTTGTATAGTTTGATCTGTACTCTGTTAATTGGGTATTTTACTGTGGCATGTAGTAAATTTTTTCAATTTCTAATTGTTTAGGCGAACTTAATTTCACACGGCGTACGCGAACGTATGTTTTCGATAATATGAATCACAACGGGATTTGCGCCCTCTTCTTGATCAGTCCAGATTTAAACAGATCTCAGGATTCGTGCGAGTGAGCTTTATTTTCCTTCTGGAATGTGAAGGCTGTATGCAGGCATCCGAAGCATTCATATATCTTCTTTTTAGAATTTGTAAATTTGTCTTTATATTGCTTTCGTCTTTAGCCTGATAATAGCCCTCAGCAGTTAAAAAGATATCCTTCACTTCGTTAGAAAAGTTGAGGACATTTTCCAGATAGGCTCGTAGGTGATAGTAACCCATTCCTGCCGATATGATTTAAATATACGTCACACTGGTTGAATATGGAGTGCAGAAAGTTTGTTTCAGGATATACAGCATATTTGTCATCGCAGTCTGTCCCATCAGAATGGGCTATACGTAGTTTAGCGTACATATGCATACAGCTTAGATCCAAAAAGTAAGGGCCTGAGATAAGGATCACGAATTCTATAAGGGTACTCGGGGAACTAATTGTGTTTAATGGGTTAATCGTAATAAAGCCACTGTGCTCAATAGAAACTTGAGTTGGGGGCATGTCAACGAGGGACAGCTCCGATTTACAACATTGTGAACTACACGGATGGATGAAGCGTGCCATGACGAGTCAGAAATAGTGCCACCTCTCTCAACAAGTAGTAAACATGGTTGTTCATGAGAACAATGTCCTTAGCTTATATCAGTTAAAAAAATGATCAACCATAGGTTTCAGTCATTTAGAACATTTCTTTTTTGATGTCCTTTTGCGTTTAATGCCACGTGGTGGTAACCCCCTTCTTCTTCCGGACAGCCCTCTTCTTTTTCCCACTACCGCGCATTTTTATCTTTGCATCTTTGATGATTTCGTCCCGTGTACGCTTTAAGTGCTTTTTTAGAGCTTCTTTAGGTCTAGCCCCCGCCATTATGTCTTCTACCGTGCTAAGGCCTGATTTTAACGCTTTCCTCCCGAGGTAGCTGTACGCAGTATGGTTGAAAAAATTGGTCCAAGCCCACTCCCAAGGTGGTATCTCACCCCTCGATAGACAGTGAAAGGCCTTCGGGTCATTATAACTCAGTGCGGCGAAAGTGTAGCTTCACTGTTAAGCTCCCGTCACCGAATGGGAAGCTTTTCCCCTCAATCGTTCTTATATATACATTGAGATATTGGCTAATTGATTAGTTGCGACATTCACATAATGGGGTTTGTTATATGTAATGCTCAAACTCTGTCCTCTATGGTTGGGAATGTGAGCGATGCGCAGCAGGCGTGCCTGGTTATCCCCAACAAACTGGTGCTCCGCGATAATGCTGTAAATATAGCATATGTCTGGGTCAGGGTGGCCATTGTTAAATTTCTCCAACTTCAACTGATACATTAGGTTGGACAAATCATGTTGTGCCTCGTGAAAGGTATCTCTTTCGAGGGCTGCTCCATATCGGCCCTCGGGCATAATTGTGAACAGCTATTTTTCTTTAATATTTCTACTAATCATTGATTTTAACATCGTGTGTGCAGGCGTGTCTATGTTTACGACTTCAAAAAGTAAATTGGTGGTTAAATGCGACTTTTCAAGACTCTTATTTAAGCCCCACACAATATCCGAAGCTGTGTCATAATGACCGAGTCTTAGTGTTATTTTTATGCTATAGTAATGTGTCCCACCGAACAAGACTGATCGCATAGTATCATCTGAGGTTATGCCTAATTTTTTACACTCGTCGAATCTTCTAAGAACCAGAAAAATATCCTGTTCCTTTTCTACAGTTAAAAATTTGGTGGCTAGCTGAAATTAAATAATTCCAACCTCAAACGACTCACGACCCAATCCTATATGACCGTGGAGTTCTGTTACAAAGTTGGCCAGTGTGTTGCCAGGATGTACAGACAGAGAAGAAGAGGAGGGGAGTGTGACATAGAAGTGGTTAGGCGCCATGTTGCATACTATTTAAGCTTCATTATTGCATCAGCTTTGAAAAGGTGCTGAAGCTTTCTGGGTACCCTAGCAATTTCACCAGGTATATTTTTCTCTTTCCTGTACCTTTGCTTCCTAAATTTTTTTCAATTTTTTCCTAAATTAAATGTCACTTTCTGCAACTCTTCACAGTAAGAGCCTCCTGCGATTTCTTCCCCATTCAAATCTTCAACGTAATAAAACATTGTCTCGCCTTTAGGTCTCATACCCCTAACTTTAAAAATCTCATGTGTCCATCCTTGTTCAAATCCCTTCGCGAATTTATTACCCGAGCGCGATAGCCTTACATAATCATTGATTTTGAAAAGCGCAGAGTGTGGCGTGGTTCTACGAATATCTCTTCTCACATCACGTTTCTGTGTGCGTACCTTTTCCTAAAACCTCATTAGGTGTTGCCCCAATTGTACGATGGTGTGAACGGTTGTAGGATGAGGCCAGTGACTCCAGAATGTCTATATATCTGTATGTGTTTTTATGTGTAGAATATCGATGCGTGTACTACTTTATGGTACGTTGAACTCTTTCAGCTAAAGAGGCCTTATAAACTCGGCCTATAAACTCTTTCCCCATGTTCGTACAAAAATAGCCTGGAATCCTGTTTTCTTTCAACATCAGCGTTTTGGTTACTTTAGCAACTGTTTCAGGCGATTTATTTTTCAGTGGAATTGCCACAGATATCTAGAAAATACGTCTATTATGAATAGGATGTAGCGGTAGCCACCATTATACACTAAATATCTTTGCATGGGTATCCGGAAAAAAGCCCCCTGAGGAAAAAATCCCCCGGCGGAAAAAATCCCCCGGAGGAAAAAATCCCCCCCCGGAAAAAATCCCCCGGCGGAAAAAAACCGAGTAAAGCATCCCCCGAGGAAAAATCCCCCATCTAAATCCCCCATCCCATCTCAATTTTTATTTCAGTTAAACTTTGCCCCCCCATCTAAATCCCCCATCCCCTATCTCAATTTTTATTTCAGTTAAACATTGCCCCTAAACGACGCAGTCAGAATCTTCTAGAAATCCAATTAATTATAAATTATATATTAAAATCAATATAAATTTGCTTAAAGTTGGTTAAGTTTTTATTATGAAATATTTAAATTGAATATAAAATATTTCGCTCACAGAAAATAGTTAATTAATAGTTTTAGTAATTAATAAGTAAGTTTGTTTGTTGGTTACAAGACAAGTAAATTTCTACGTAGGTTACATTTCTTCTACTATCTAAATTTTTATTTCAGTTAAACTTTGCCCATCATGGAGTTTGTAAAGTCAAATAAAGCGGGATTTAAATTGTGTTTTGAAGGCTACGTCTATGTTAAGCAAAAGGACTTAGCAAATCATGTTGTAGCTTATTTAGATGGGAGATTTTTTCCTCGGGGGATGCTTTACTCGAGGTTTTTTTTCCGCCGGGAGATTTTTTCCGGGGGGATTTTTTCCTCGGTTTTTTTTTTCTCCGGGGGATTTTTTCCTCCGGGGTCTTTTTTCCTCCTTTGCATGTCTGTTAAATCCGCTGTTGTCTTGGCTGTTTTAAACTTTTTTCTCACCGGCTTATGAAGTGTATAAGCATCCTGCTCTCGCAAAAACCTCTCAACATCTTTATTCCCTTCTCCATCATTATAAACACCTCTGTACAGTCTATCAACACCGCCGTAGGAGGTTGGGCTAGTAATATCGTAATAACGTTTTCTTAATATGTTAGCCATTTGCGTATTTTAGAGGCACGTGGAGAGGGTTGATCGTTGTTGTTTGGTCTCTTCTTTCTCTTATTCAGAGATGCTACCGTTGGGAGTGATGGCGTGCTCAGTTGTGGCACATGCGAGGCATGCTCCGAGTCTTTTAACCTGTTCAGATTTCCTATCAATGTTTTGGGGACATTTATTTGTTGTAGTCTTGCTTTAATATGCTTCCACCCTGATGGTGATGGCCTATCCCACTTTCTCATCAGGTCATGGACGATATCAACGATATTCGAGCCCTGTACCTTTGTCCCTTCAACGATGACCTCACCTGTATCGGTTCACTGTATAATGGGGTCCTCACTCAATAGATTATGAAGACTTAAGCCTTTATTCCTCAATGTATGTGGGAGATTGCTTTTTAATACATGTTCGATATGTTGTGGGGTCGACCCGTTATCTTTTGACTGGTCATCTCTAGCGTCGGCCCCAGGCCCTATGCCTCCATGCTCATCGTTGTCCGCGCTGTGCCTAATAACCACGGAGATCTCTGTCGGATTCTTATAATTTTCGTACTCATGAAGAAATTTCTGCAGAGCCTCTTGGTATAAGATTCTTTTCTTTCAGGTAACTTTTCACCATTTAATAGGTCTAACAATTCGCTTTCCATTCTTTTAATCCTGCTTTTACGGGTTTTCTAGAACTGTATCTGGGCTCTTTCAGCTTTGCAATGAAGCATACACCTCGTGCGGAATCACGACTACTTTCTTCATTATATTAATCTTGTCAGTAAAGATCCCAAAACTGAAAATAAGATGGGGAGGAATGATCCCCCTCTTTGTACACTAATTCGTTTTTTCTTCCCTACAGTTTGACATTTACGAGCGAGTGTACGTATTATGTTCTTGTAACGGCGTAGGCGAGCCTTCTGAAGGGGTTTCATTGGTACATTACATTTTATAACATTAAGACAGATTTCGCAGATGCATTTTAAAAAGTTTGAGTCAATATTTTTAACAAACAACTCCTGCAATGCCCGGGGCAGTCGAAGATAGATTTTTATTAACTCACGGTATTTCTTTAGCCGCTTTGTCTTTCTGGAATATACACCGTTTCAGGTTCGTTTGGGAATATATTCGTTCTTAGAAGCACCCTAAAGGTGTTTCGTGGGTGAAGGTCACAAAGCAAGTATCTGTAACGTTGACTTGTAGCTTCTTTATAAACTTCCAAAAACTCCTTACGCTGATTCGGGAACATTTGATTGGCTAATACCCCAATTTGTGACACATCTCTACGCTGTGCGAATAAGACTAGATATTGTGTATTTAACGACACATCACGCATGTATCTATTTTGGAAAAATAGATTCTGATTGATGAAGAAAAACGCTTATGTTAAGATGGTGGGAGAACACTGTAAATGTCTCGGCAAACGTTTTATCCATTTCTAACATGAGAGCGTCAATTACAATAACTATGTTCATTTCTCATTGACGAATTAACGCCATATATCTCTTTGTGAAACAAAATATCATCTTGGTACTCGTTGAATACTGACTGGTATGTCGAATAGCACCATATGATTTTATGCACAAATTTTGAGAACATCTCCCCCTTATCTTTAATGATTTTAAGCATAAACACAGTTTTACCACAGCCTGTAGGGCCACATCTAATACATGTGGACGGGCTCGTGAACTTGAATTTTTCTACAGAATCCATCTCTAACACGTAACACTCTTAAGTGGAACATTTACAAAATAAATAAATTTTTATGTGACGTTCCTTATATTCTGCAGTCTTGTTTTTCCTCTTCTTCTACAGAACCGTGAATGGCGATGAAGTACAGCAACATTTACCCATCATCGATATTGCAGACGATTCCAATGACAGTGTAGTTGTGACTACAGGCTCCACCCCCGCTAGCGAGCCCACACCAGCGACACATCTAGCGCCCCCACGCGACAATTCAAAGCGGAGGCAGGATGATGAAGAAGTGCCTTCCACGTCAGGTATAAAGCGTGCCAGGATTGCACCAGTTGTTAGACCCCCAGAAATAGAGTCTCAACCCTCTACGTCTTACGACACAAACCCCACACTAGCTCCTTCCTCAAATAAAGATATACTCCCTTTTTCCTGTTCAATTCCGGTCGCATCCTCCACAACGGCAGCAGCTTCTCGTTCTGTAGAAGATGGTATAACATTCGAGCTGGTGCGCACCGCTACCCCCAACCCGGCTCTGACTAGAAATCGGTACATAGTCAAGGTTGACCCTGAATCCATGTATAGCAATGGTGTTGAACACGGTCTGCTACGGGGAGTTGAACGTATTGTGGAGTTTGCCCCTCAGAACAGCGACGGTCGTGAAGTCAGGACGAGGTTGTCCTTTGGGTTCGGGTCAGATGACGGGAGTGTAGATGATTTTTGGGTAGTAATACCATTCAGACGCTTGGCAGCTGTAGATATAGCTTACATTATGGGCCGTATAATGGTGGCCTCTCAAAGTAGCACAACCTTCAACATGGACAACTTAATGATAGATATTGACCGAGTATTCCTGGTTGCGGGTCATCGTGCCATACCTTATACTCTTAGCTTCAACTCGCGGGATATTTACAGAAGGCATATAAACACCGAGTATGGTTGCGGCTTTATAGCAGTAGTCTCAGCCCATATGTTTACTGTACTAAATACCTGGGTCAAAGATATTTGGTTGCCTACGGTTGTGCAGCGTGCCCGTAAACTGGCTTTAGATTGCAAGCTTGAGTTTGACTGTAATATGGGTCCTGAAGAGCTGAGAAGGATAGAGCAGGAAATGAATGTTCGTATAGTTGTATTTGGAATGGATGATCGTCGTAAGACTGTGTATGTTTTTAAAAGCAGTGTGAGAGACCGTACAAGACCACTACTTATTTTAGGGCTGTCAGGGTCAACGTATCTCCCCATCCGTAATATAAGGAACCTTTATGCGAGTTATGATAAAAGTCGAAAATATGGAAAGCATCATGATTTGTGTAAGGGGTGTCTCGAGTTTGCGGATGATATAGTGAAACATTGTAAGGAATGCCACATGGTATGTGAGCAGTGTAAAAGCTCCAAATGTGAAAGTCGTGTCGTTGAAGCCGAGAGGAGGGACTGTAATGTGTGTAGACGTACATTTTTCAATAATAACTGTTTTGCTCTTCATAAGTTAATTGACACTTGCAGGAAAATGAGAATGTGAATGTGGTATGTTTCATATGATGGATAATTGGGGCAAATTCACGCATAAATGTGATGAAATTCACTGTTCTACATGCCATGAGAAATATAAGGCAGATGGAGTAAAGCATGTATGTTGTATGAAAGACGCTAAGCCTAAAAATAGACCTTGTATAACTGTGTACTACGATATAGAAACATATACGGTTGCTGGAAACCAGAGAGGTTATCCCACATCTACTTGTAAGCCAGACTATCTGCGATAAGTGCATGGAGGTTGAGTGTGATGAGTGTCACAAATGTGGTAAACGGACAAACGTTTTTAAAACGATTGCACACGACAACCCCGTGAAGCTCTTTGTGTGCTATATTGTCAAGTTAGCGGACAAGTTAAAAAAAATGACTATATTCTTGCCCATAACGGCGCAAAATTTGACACACAACTCCTTTATAAGGAACTGCTTGAACACGAGTCATCGGAGATATTTACAGGCGATCCCTTGAAAAGAGGAAACAAACTATACTTTCCGCTTGCGGAGGGCGTGAAACTCCATCATTACTACGACTTCTGTTCTTTATATCCCTACGTGATGAAGAACAATCCGTACCCCGTAGGCGCACCTGTAAAACTGGTGGTGCCCACGCTGCCCACCATCGAAGAGTTCTCAGCAAATTTGAACAAAATCTATTTCAGTCTTTCTTTCATAGACGTTATAGACCACAAGCTCATGTTTCCCCTGTACGTGAAGTGCGCAGAGGAGAACAATGGGGCGTGTAATCACACAACCAACTAGCGGAAGATCAGAGGTGTATATACAAACCCTGAGCTGTCCCTAGATATTCGCCATGGCTACAGAATATTGAAGATATATGAGGTGATGAGGTTTCAGAAGCTACCCAACCTTTTCACGCCATATATAAACACTTTTCTGAAGGATAAAGTAGAAGCATTAGGGTATCCGCGGGGAGTTGAGACCGAACATGAAAAATCGGCGTATATTCAGCGTTACGTGATCGTGAATGGATACAACTTGACCGTTCCCAAATTGTAAAGAACCCAAATAGTCTTTGGGGAAAAGTTGCACAGAATACAGGCAAGGGGAGCGTTCATCTAGGCTAAAGTTATAAAGAGGTTTGGGATTATGCCAATGATTCCGATAAAGAGGTGATGGAGATCGTGAATGTAGGTAATACGTACATAATAAAGTACATCACTGAATTGGCTACAGATACAACACGTGTTGCAAACATACCTGTAGCCAGCTTCACAACCGCATACGCACGCATCAAACTTTGGGGACTACAGCACGTGGCGGAAGGTTCTGTACGCCGAGACAGATAGTGTGATATTCACAGCGAGGGAGGGTGAATACATGCCTCCTATTGGGGAATTCCTCGAAGAGTTGACTGAGGAGATTAAGCATGAGTATAGAGACATCGCATTCGCCGAATCTTTTGTCTCTACATGTCCAAAAAGTTATGGGGTACGAGTTAGGATGGGGGAGGAGATGAAATATATCGTGAAGGCGAAGGGCATCACGCTTAACCAGGCAAACCGATGGATCGTTAACTTTGATTCGTTGAAGGAGCTAGTGTGCTTGAGGGTGACCAACCGCCCCATCTGACTGTAGGGACTCACAATTTTCGGGCCCAGAAGCTGGGGTGTGTGAAGGAATTTTGGGGTGGAAAGTGTGTCGTAACACCTATAGGAAACGTTACCAGGTACCTGGCACCTATGATACCGTATCCTTTGGATACCATAATCCTTGATTTTGTTATATATATACATACATACATATATGTGTGTGTGTCTATTTACTTGTTAACGATATGTTTATTTTATTTATTACGTGTATTTGAATATACAATATACCTTGAATAATTTACTTGTTGATGATATGTTTATTAAATAAATCATGTTTCAATTAGAGTTTCATTTTCTCCTTTGTGTGTGTGTGTGTGTGTGTGTGTGTGTGTGTGTGTGTGTGCAGGAAAAAGTCCTAAGTTCCGTCCCCTGTATGATCGATCAAGGGTCACGTGACTTCCGCTACTACCTGGGCATATCTCTACCCCTGCGTGCTCAGTTGACTACAGCAAGCCCTGGACCTCAGCCGTGTATTTTGAAGAATTCTCGAGTAGACGAAAAATAGTGATGGCTACCTTTGATATTGCGTGCTCGACATTTATGAAGTGGTATTTGATAAAGTCTACAGATGTGGTGAATACTGAAAGACTCCCTAGCCCTCACTCCTTCGAGACTTTTAAGGCTACATTAAACCGTGCGAAGCGTGAGGAGGAAGAGGTTCAAATATTCTATGGATATTCTGGCGAGAGCATTGCCGGATTTCGTGGTACAAACGATGTAATGGACTACGTTGTAGAACTAAACTGCGTAAAATCCGACATATACCGTGAAGTTAAAGAAACAACACGTGCAGAAGCGATGCAAAGGGTATGGTTAGTGAGTCTTGTTGATGAGTGGTGTGACAAGCCGTATTATGTCATGCTGCATCATACCGAGTACGCGTACCCTACGACTGACAGTGTAAATCTTGTCATCATGGACAATCTGAAATATTATTACCACTACATTCATATATATCATGTGAGTTTCGTTCGCAGTGAGGTTGTGGCTAAAGGCCTGTGTGAGTTTTTAATAGAATTTAGAGACGAGTATCGATTGCTAAGCAAAAAGGATAAATACGGACACATATTTCTCTCAAATACTGCGCCGGAGTGTTAATAAAATGTGCGTAGTTCGAGAAAATATCCCTGAACGAAGATGTCTGGTGCGTGTTTTGGGGAGTGAGTGGGAGTGATAAAACATTCAAGCCAATATTACTTCATGTATCGCAGATGGAAAAATTCTCTAAACGATTGCCCGGTATAATGGGACACAAGTATTCACATGACTCTTTCATGCTGGAACAAACCCGTACACGAAACATTAACGCTTGGTATGATTCCCCCGTGTGACTCTTTTCCCCACATCTCTCTCCGTGTCAAACCATGCACCGGCTGCTCATAGTCATCTCAGAGCTTGAACCGACTGGACGTACACTCCTCACAATAGAAAACGATGGAACTTCCGTCGAGTAGCATTCTCATTGCCGTATACGATGTGTCCGTGACGAAGTCATTGCGTACGTTCAGGCGTAAACCTGGCGCTGTTAACTATTTACTTGAAATGACTTGTAGACAAACAAACTCTGGTAAACGGAATGTTATTTATTTATTTAAGTGTTGAGGAGATGAATAGAGTCTTCGTGATAGTTGAGAAGTGGGGCGAATCTCGTTCTAAAATACCTGCAGGTGTTGGCACAAGAAGAGAACAGATTAGTGATGCCCCCTCCGTTATGTACAAGTCGCGAACCAGCCATGCAGTGATATACGACTGATGTGGTAGAATGCGTCTGATAATAACGTTCTTGTCCCCACACGAAACCGTTTCATCCTCGACAGAATGTTTGAAATCGTCGATTTCCGCAAGCTAAAACATATATTAGACACACGTGTTGCCGATATGCTTTATTTTAAGACGGTTCTGAAATACGCATACACCGCTCTGCTCGACGGGTTTACCGATTGTAGGACTGAACAAGGCGAGAATGATCTGGAACTGGATGCTTATATAAAAGGTATAGACTCTTCGAAATATCCTGAACTTTGGTACAAAGGACTTAAGCGGTACAGGGCTGCGCTTCCTACACTGTTCACCCTGAAGAACTATTTCTTTATATAACGAGCAGCTGCCGTCACGACTTAGATTATTTCAACTGCCGATATGCGTTATGAAGAGTTCACGGTTGAAAAGCTCGGATTGGAAAGAATAAACCCTCGATTGGAAAGGAGTGTTTATAAACATTAATTTAATAATGAGAGGAGGGCGACAAGCTTGACCTTCGAGAAATGAGGAATCATCGCGCGAAACCTTTGTAAGGTTGTTGTGGCAAGCGACGCCCTCTTTGTGCGTGGTTTTGATTGTATTCTGTCCGTGTTTAAAGAGTGATAATTTGCCAGCCGAATGTAAAGTGAGCACAAAAATAGCCTTGAACGAATTGAGTATAGGCATCTGTATACCTTGAAGAGTGAAATAATGTTAAATCGTGCTTATTGTACAGGGTGTTTATAAAGTCCCTATCTATTTCAGTGAAAACGTAGCAAAAAGGGTAAAATTCAATAACAATAAAATAGAAGGCATACACTTAATGAATACTTAAGCATATGATTCTACATGAGCACCATCAGTATCTTTAGAGAGTTCGAATCTGTCAGCAGCATTGCGGAACACATTTTGGAGCATAACAGGGGTTATTTTTATAACTGCTGTTACGATACGAGCACGTATTTGTGCCAAAAACTCACAGTTCATGAAGTGGCAACATAAGACGGTCGTAAAAAAACAACATTTATAGAAACTTTAAAGTTTCAAGTAATCGAAAATGTTATCGGTTAGAGGTCAGAATTAGCCACCACGAAAAAAGGGAAAAAAATTGTTTTACTGAATATAATCTAGTCAACTCACGGACCCCTTAAACACAACTCACGAACCCCTAGGGGTCCGCGGACCCCCTGTTGAGAACCGTTGTTAGGGTATCTAATGTCAATTTATATTAATCTTTTAAAATAACCTTTTTAAGAAAGGTGTTTTGTAATAAAAAAACAAATCCATTTTTCGCGCGATGCCGAGTGAAAATTCACATTTACTGATGACTTCTTGTGATCCTTCAAATTTACAAATGCCTGAAGATAATGATGATCTTTCGAAAAATGCACCTTTTTCAAGCAAAATAAGGCAGGTGAGATGTTAAAAAAATGTGAATTTCACATTTTAAACAAATGCTTGGAATGATGTTGTTCCTTCTTGATTAATTACGTATAAGGTAGATTAGAGCATAAATATAGCTTTTACTAGTTTTATGGCTTCAAAGTATTGCTACTTTAGTGCCAAGGAGTCTTTTCAAAGAATGAAGAGAAATATTTAGTATTAGCCACAACAAAATCAGTAAACTGCTGCTGGGCTAGAAAGAAAAAGCATTTTGCTAAATTTTATTTAACTAAAATCTTGCAGCATTTTCAGTAATATATATTTTTCTAAAGTATAGAAGAAAGTTTCTCGGAACTTAATTCCTGATTTGACCGAAGCATAAGTATATGAATTTCGCACAAAAACTAATAACTCTTCTCAAAAACTCGTCTCACAATACTTATAAGTATATTAGTGAAAAGAGTTGGCCGAAGAGAACTCTATGGAAAATAACAAAAATTTAAAAACAAAAATATTTGAAACTAGCTGGATAATAGCATTATGTCACGTCGTCGCCTTTTGACGATTGGGCATTGAGTTAACAGTTCCTCCTAGAGATGTGATTACAAAAAGGACAAAGTATTTCCCCCATTATTTCCGATATTTCTTCCTCCTAATGGTATATGATAACGAGGAAATTATATATACTGTAATATATAATTTCCTTGTTATCATGTATCATGTATGTAGAGTGTTCTGAATTATAATTGAGGAGAAATTAAAATGCAAATATGAAATAAAAAAATTATCCACTTTGATGTTTGTTTAGGTACTGCGCAAGGACTGAAAAAAAAAGTATCTGAATTCCAAATTAAATACATTCAAAACAAACTTATGTTAAAAGTATACTACAGGAAGTTGGATTTTTGGAGTTTAAAAACTTTGTTGCGATGAAATTCCACAATAAAGAAAAGAAATTGACTGTTTCTCATTGGTTGTGATTGTATCAATGAAGTCCATAACAAATTTAACTGCCCGCTCAGCACAATCGTAAACTTTTAGGTAGTGCACTAAATCTTCTCTCGTCGTTTGTTCTCTACATTCAGACTCTTCCTCAACTCCGCTTTTCTTTCCATAAACTCCTTACCTTCACCTGCCATCGACATTTTTCTTTCACGCCGTTGGTCCAACAGGAAGTTCCATTCTTTGGCGATTTTGATCAGCTTTTCTGAATTAGTATGTGATATGTTAGACAGTTGACTGAAACTTTCTTTAAGTAATTTCTCGTTAGCTTCTTGCTTTCAGTTTCTTCTCTTCTTACTATTTCCCAGTTTTACGTATTGATTGTAAATACTCTTAAGCTTTGCCACAGCGTTCGGTTTTTGTGTTATTGGAACATTTGCTGGTAAAACTCTAGGAGCGCTCCATTTTTCAATATTAAACATACACTCATAAAACATATACCATTTGAAAGCTCACATTTTTCTGAGTCTAAAAATGTAGTAATCCAAAAGTATCAATAGCAAATAAAAAGTAACTAGGTTTAAATATAAAACCCTATACCGATCAATTTGTGATGCGTGATCTTTACGGGGGCGGAGCCCCCGTACCCCCGAGACCTAAATTATGCAAATGATAATGTAATAACATATTCATGTTAGGTTAGGTTAGCGTAACAATTACCAAAAATACCATCTTACAACACAGACTGAAGATTTATAACTTAGCCAACCTTTATAATGTAGTTAATGACGTCACGCGTCAAACAATTAATTAAATCTAGTTACTTTTTATTTGCTATTGATACTTTTGGATTACTACATTTTTAGACTCAGAAAAATGTGAGCTTTCAAATGGTATATGTTTTATGAGTGTATGTTTAATATTGAAAAATGGAGCGCTCCTAGAGATTATCCCATTTGCTTTTTTCCAACGTTCTAATACTTCACTGACAGTCACTGATAGACTCTCTGAAAGGGTATGTTTCTTCTTTTAAGGATGAAGAAAGGACGACTAGGAACTTGCCGTATTGTCGGCAGCTGATTTCCATCAATATGTTGAAGCTCATGACCAATAAGTCAAACTGTCGAATTTGTTCTCGACTCACGGCGATGAATTCCAAGTTTCCAATTTTTTAAACAAAGAACAACAAGAAGTGTCTAATGATTAGAAAAAGTTTTGGCAGCAATACTTTACTGTTACATCTTGGGCGTATACCATCTTACACTAAGAATTTCTAAAATTGATATGTACAACCATTTCTACTAACCTTAAAATACACTTGTACTCTCATTTATATACTCGTATGTTAAAGTCAGAAGCCTTAGTTGTGAGACAGAAAAGTCCTACAACGTTCGGTTGGTGCGCGCACTATCCTTTGAGAGGGGCACTCTCACTCGTGTCTGAAAGTATATTGCAGGTGCCGCAGTTTGTAAGACGTACCGGCGT
>JAJOZX010001857.1:167500-255000 GCA_023014485.1 Bathynomus jamesi
TGCTTCAAGTTCATTTTGCATACGACTGCCTGACTGAAAACAACGCTTAGAAGTTCTCTCCCCCGATTCTTTTAAGATATCTAAGGTAATATTTTTTATTTTGATACATTGATTATATTATTATTGGAAATTGTTCTAGAAAAGTTTCATTAATGTTGGCATAGTTTGATGTTTAAATTATATAAATTTGGAACTGAATTTGATTTCCTATGATAATATATATACGAGTATATAATATATATACAGGGCCGTTGAGAGGGGGGTCAGGGGGGGCCAGTGCCACGGGGCCCGGGTGTCTGGGGGCCCGCAGGAGAATAAAAAAAATCGTAAAAAAATAATAAGGATCATAATAATCATTAAGAAATTGTGACGTCTTTTTCATTCAGAGTTCCTTACATGTAATTTCTACATGTAATATCTGAGTATCCTAAAAGTCAACACTAAAATTCATCAATCTGACACATTTTTTCAAATGTAGCTTCCGTTCTCACGCTTTGTGGTATGATCGAAAGTAGCCAAGGTCAATAAACTTGAGAAATATTTAACCAAATCTCTCACTTGTGTTTTGGGTGTTGCACGAAGAGGTTTGAAACATTTGAACTATTGAATTACTTAATTTTTATAAAGTTAAATATTATATTATTAAAGTTATACATATATATATATATGATGAATAAAACCACGAAGGAAAAAGAAACACAAAGGGGTGCTCAAGCGCTTTCGTCTAATGAGGGTCATTAGACGAAAGCGCTTGAGCACCCCTTGTGTTTCTTTTTCCTTCGTGGTTTTATTCATCATAAATACTTTTCACGTGTCACTTTCGTGAAATAATTTTCATATATTATATATATATATATATATATATATATTAATAGATTTATTGCATATATATAATGCCTTGACACTTGGTGTGGGGCCCGTAATGTTTGCTAGCCCTGGGACCCGTTAATGGCTCTCGACGGCCCTGTATATATATATATATATATATATATTACAATATAAATGAGATCTTTAAAAATGGAATCATAATACGAAAAAAATTAATGCTTTGATTCTTATTTTAATTTAATATACGTTTCTTTTCTTTTCTTAGGCCCAATGGCGACTACCCGCACAGCGAGTCAAATTTGGCTCATTGGCCATCCATACCCGAGATCAAGGGCGCACGGCTTCCTTCAATTGGAGACGTTTTACGCCTGTTTTTTCACTTTCACATAGAGCACAAGAAGACAGTGAACGACTCAGCGAAGGAGGTGGCATCATCAGTCATTGGTTACTGGGAGAAATCCCGGATACTTACCATCACAGAGAAGAGCATTGGTCGAAAAGTGGTAGATCTTTTTCTTACTTGGAAGCTTCTCCAGAAAAATCGTGCTCGCGCTACGGAAACCCAGCGGAAAAAAAGAAGATGAGTTCCGTGATAATTTGGAAAATCTTTTCGATGTCGCCCACCCTAAAGCGATGGAACTTTTGACCATCGAAGAAGATCGAGCCTTCCTTATTGCTCAGCGAGAAAAAGGGAGGAGGGGAGTAATGGGAGGAGTTGACAAGAAAATGGCTCATTCTGTCATGCGTCGGGAACAAACTGAAAGACGCCTAGCTCAGCACCAACCTCAAGCCAATATTACTTTTGAAAATATTGAGCTGGAATCTTCTTCTACGTCTGAAGCACCAAGTTCTGCGCCATCATCTGAAGACTCACCGCCCGCCTCTCCTGAAAACGCAAGTGTTATGCTCGTGGCACTATCCAAGTCATCACTCCCGAATTGGCAAGTACATTGGATCGCACAGGAATCAGTCATCGTTCAGCACACCGGATTATCGACGCTACGGCTAGAAGCCTCGGCCATAACTCACAAAAACTCGCGCTCAACTATGAAACCATTAGAAAATCACGAGAAAGGCTCCGTTCGGCGACGGCCAGAAAAGATTAAACAAAGGTTCACACCCAACGAAGTGCTCACTGTTCACTGGGACGGAAAAATTCTACCAGACGATGGTGGTGGTCGGTGTGACCGACTAGCCATTTTCGTAACCGGAGTTGATACCGAGAAGCTCTTGGGTGTACCTAAGCTGACATCAGGAACGGGTGAGGTCATCGCCTCGGTGGTACATGCTTCGCTCAAAGAATGGAATGTGTCAGAAAAGGTATCAGCTATGAGCTTCGACACTACAGCTTCAAATACTGGTTACTTGTCTGGGGCATGCGTAATTTTGGAGCAGAAACTCGGCCGCCGACTCTTATACCTTGCATGTCGCCATCACATCCTAGAACTTGTCGTTGAGAAGGCGTACATGGAATGCGTGAGACCATCATCTGGTCCAGATATCCTCCTATTCTCCCGCTTCAAAGAGACGTGGAATACAATTGCCAAGATAAGTACAAGACCCTGTCAGACCTTCCATCGAGTCTGAATGAGAATCGAGAAGAACTGATCGCTTGCTGGAATCTATATCTGACAAAACATCAGCCGAGGGATGATTACCGTGAATTCTTGGAGTTGTCGATTACAACCTTGGAGGTAATTTACCTAACTTTAGGTTTCGGCGACCTGGAGCACTTCACCGAGCACGTTGGATGGCAAAAGTAATTTATTCATTAAAAATCCTGCTGCTTTTCCCATCAGTTCAGACTTACAACTCGTGAAATGTCTGGCTTAAAACGATTTGTATTTTTGCCCTGGAGTTATATGTCAGCGCGTGGTTCACGGCCAGCAGTCCTTCATCTGCTCCCGCGAACGATTTGGAGCTTCTTCAAGACCTAGCAAAGTACCACGATGAAAGATCTCAGCATCCTGCCTTAGTGTCCTCGGTCGTCACTTATGGTACCTCAGCGAGTACTTGATTGGTCTCGCACTCTTTGATAAAGGTATCAATGCAACGACGAAAAAGAATATCGCTCGATCAATCCTCGAAAAAGAAGCTGCTGAAGATCCTCCAAAGCGAGCCCCCAATACCTGCTGTTTCTTCCATTTCAACAAAGCAGCTCTCGGACTTTGCCTCGAAAGGATCAAAGCTTCTCTTTGAACTTCTAAAAATTAATGATGGTTTCTTGTCCAAGGAACCAGAGACCTGGCCGGACGACGAAGATTTCAAGACTGGTTTGACTATAGTTGAAGGACAAAAGTCGTCAATGACAGCAGAGAGGGGAATTGCCTTGATCCAGGCCTTCAATACAAAGATTACGAAGAATGAAGAACAGTGCCAACATCTCTTGCAGGTTGTTGAGGATCATAGGAAGTCTCAGCCTGGTACATTGAAAAAGGGGTATGGCTTGAGGAAAAGCAAGAATTAATGGGTGGTCTACAATTGAATGAAAGACACCCTGGAATATATTTAGTAAATATATTATTTACTTATTACGATTGGAGTACGCCTGCACTTAAACCTTATGAACTAAAACTAACGTTTATTTACATTAATTAAAAAAAATATTAATTTATTTTACTAGGTAATGAATAATTAATTTTTGTTATTAGGAGAATTATTTACCTCACTTGAGACACCCTTAAATATTATCTGAATGCCTAATATTTACAGTACATTGTTTTCTCATGTTAGCAGCATTGAACAAATGGCCAATAAAAAACTCCAACTTTCGATTTTCATTGTCACCCTAATATATATATATATATATGAATAGAAACGACATAAGTATTAAGGAACGTTTCTGCACACGAGGAGGAGAGATAACGAAATAATGAAAAATGAGGCGAACCGCCTGGGAATCGAACCCAGGGCCTTCCAATTGCCGGTCGGACGCTCTACCATTATGCTACGGACCTCACTCAATCACAAATCGAAATTCTCCCAAATAGGGCAGAAACCAATGCCCTCAGAGAGCACCCTCGCAAATCGTGAATATGCGCAAATAACTGCAATGACCGCGCAGTATATAAATGAATAGAAACGACATAAGTATTAAGGAACGTTTCTGCACACGAGGAGGAGAGATAACGAAATAATGAAAAATGAGGCGAACCGCCTGGGAATCGAACCCAGGGCCTTCCAATTGCCGGTCGGACGCTACCATTATGCTACGGACCTCACTCAATCACAAATCGAAATTCTCCCAAATAGGGCAGAAACCAATGCCCTCAGAGAGCACCCTCGCAAATCGTGAATATGCGCAAATAACTGCAATGACCGCGCAGTATATAAATGAATAGAAACGACATAAGTATTAAGGAACGTTTCTGCACACGAGGAGGAGAGATAACGAAATAATGAAAAATGAGGCGAACCGCCTGGGAATCGAACCCAGGGCCTTCCAATTGCCGGTCGGACGCTCTACCATTATGCTACGGACCTCACTCAATCACAAATCGAAATTCTCCCAAATAGGGCAGAAACCAATGCCCTCAGAGAGCACCCTCGCAAATCGTGAATATGCGCAAATAACTGCAATGACCGCGCAGTATATAAATGAATAGAAACGACATAAGTATTAAGGAACGTTTCTGCACACGAGGAGGAGAGATAACGAAATAATGAAAAATGAGGCGAACCGCCTGGGAATCGAACCCAGGGCCTTCCAATTGCCGGTCGGACGCTCTACCATTATGCTACGGACCTCACTCAATCACAAATCGAAATTCTCCCAAATAGGGCAGAAACCAATGCCCTCAGAGAGCACCCTCGCAAATCGTGAATATGCGCAAATAACTGCAATGACCGCGCAGTATATAAATGAATAGAAACGACATAAGTATTAAGGAACGTTTCTGCACACGAGGAGGAGAGATAACGAAATAATGAAAAATGAGGCGAACCGCCTGGGAATCGAACCCAGGGCATTGGTTTCTGCCCTATTTGGGAGAATTTCGATTTGTGATTGGTGAGGTCCGTAGCATAATTGTAGAGCGTCCGACCGGCAATTGGAAGGCCCTGGGTTCGATTCCCAGGCGGTTCGCCTCATTTTTCATTATTTCGTTATCTCTCCTCCTCGTGTGCAGAAACGTTCCTTAATACTTATGTCGTTTCTATTCATTTATATACTGCGCGGTCATTGCAGTTATTTGCGCATATTCACGATTTGCGAGGGTGCTCTCTGAGGGCATTGGTTTCTGCCCTATTTGGGAGAATTTCGATTTGTGATTGAGTGAGGTCCGTAGCATAATGGTAGAGCGTCCGACCGGCAATTGGAAGGCCCTGGGTTCGATTCCCAGGCGGTTCGCCTCATTTTTCATTATTTCGTTATCTCTCCTCCTCGTGTGCAGAAACGTTCCTTAATACTTATGTCGTTTCTATTCATTTATATACTGCGCGGTCATTGCAGTTATTTGCGCATATTCACGATTTGCGAGGGTGCTCTCTGAGGGCATTGGTTTCTGCCCTATTTGGGAGAATTTCGATTTGTGATTGAGTGAGGTCCGTAGCATAATGGTAGAGCGTCCGACCGGCAATTGGAAGGCCCTGGGTTCGATTCCCAGGCGGTTCGCCTCATTTTCATTATTTCGTTATCTCTCCTCCTCGTGTGCAGAAACGTTCCTTAATACTTATGTCGTTTCTATTCATTTATATACTGCGCGGTCATTGCAGTTATTTGCGCATATTCACGATTTGCGAGGGTGCTCTCTGAGGGCATTGGTTTCTGCCTATTTGGGAGAATTTCGATTTGTGATTGAGTGAGGTCCGTAGCATAATGGTAGAGCGTCCGACCGGCAATTGGAAGGCCCTGGGTTCGATTCCCAGGCGGTTCGCCTCATTTTTCATTATTTCGTTATCTCTCCTCCTCGTGTGCAGAAACGTTCCTTAATACTTATGTCGTTTCTATTCATTTATATACTGCGCGGTCATTGCAGTTATTTGCATATATAATATATATATATTTGTTCTGAAGGATGACATGTTCCATTTTTTAATTACGACAAAAAATAAATTTCCTCCATTTATCAGTAATGGAGGAGTAACAGCGGGTAAAGGGGCGAGTGTTTTTAACTTTCTGTAGAAAGGGGGTCTCTGGAGGAACGCGAGTTCAATAATCATAAAAAATACGAATGAGTGGCATAAAGATAATGAGTTTTAAAAATTTTTAGTATATTTTGCACGTACATTTTGTTTTTCCTAAATGTATATTATCGCTTTAATTGTTATCTCTTCTCCTTGAAAATAAATCTCTTTCCTCTCGCAATAATTCCGACTATCATCAAATTATTGTGATAAAAAGAATTTAAAACTAAAAGAAACGAGATAAAATTGATATCGTTTTCATAGTAGGTTACCACTTGACAGATTGGCTCTGCTTTAGTGATTTCGACTGGCGTCTTTATCGTTGGTTTCTTGATAGCATCTACTTCGATGATACCAGAATATTATGATGACACCAAAGGCTATACGGGCAAAAACAGTCAAAATAACAATTTTGGATGGTATTGTAAGTTTTAAAACCTGCCAGAATTCATTATTATACACAATTATTATATATCTTTTAACTCCCCTTTTATAAAACTCACACCAATTTAAAATGTTCTGTGAACGTCATTTGTCAACAAGTTCAATAATAATAATTTTGACAGTTAACACAAAGGATCACATTAGTCTGCCTGAGCGCTGTACCAGTTTCTGACCCTCCTCACTGATTATTTATCAGATAAGAACTGGCTTCAGTCTGTTGATTTTACCGTGTAATAATAATAATTGGGGTAGTTTCGCCGACTTCAGAACATCTAAAATCATATGAAGGAGGGGACTTACAGCTTTTCGTGAGATCCAAACCACTACTTAACCAAGGGAGACAGAGAAACACCTTAATCGCTTACTTGAAACCAATTTGGGTTAAAATAACTAAATAATTTGAAGGACAAGATTGTAGACACCAATCGCCAAGGGGAATGCTCCCGGATGGGACTCCAGGCAGGAGACAGGGAGTGCTGGAACTTCCGTTTCTCCTGTTACTGTTCTCCTCAGCTGATTTTTTTCCGTGTCTCATCTACCCTATAAGCAGTCCAATATGCTCTCAAACACACACTTCTCCCTCTATTCCTCACTACACAAACATACATGTCTTACACACTACACAATCTTTACAAAATAAAAAAATAAGAATAATATTTGTAGTTTGGATCTCTTCGTCTCTTTCTATAGGGGGGTGGGGAGGGGCATTTTTGAGGGCATTCCTGCATAAAAAAAGTTAATTCTAAACAATTTAAACAATTCTAAACAATCTAATAACTAAATAATCTTCTTGACACTTTTATAGATGTTCTTGCGTTTTTAAAAAAACTTTTTATCAGTCACCCGCCGGATTTAAGGTGATGCATTTGAATTTTAGTTTTTGTTTCCCTAAATGTAATGGTATGTGGTTAGAGTAACACTAAACGTGCGTGTGATTTTCTTCTTTAGCATCATTGCCCATCTTGTCTGGAGTTGTTGGACTTGCGATTGGGTGCCATTTAGCGGACGTCCTTGGCCCACGTCTGCTCCATCGCTGCACTATGGCTTGCGGCATCATAATGATCTTCCTAATCTCCTTTTGGCCCAGTTTTTATGTACTCTTTATCTGCCGCATGACGCTTGGCGTTCTCTTTGGAATCATGGATGTAGTGATCATTCCATTCATTACAGAAACTACTGAACCATCATTGAGAGGATTTGCCGCAAGTATGTATATTGAAAGAAATCTTACTTATTTACCGAACAGAAGTATGAATGTACATTGTACAGGAAGTAAATATTTTGTTTAAAATGTTACGAAGAGAGGGAAGTTTACTCCATTTTTGTTACATGATAACCATTTGGTAGTAATGTAAACTTGATTTATTTTCAGTTCAGTCACTTGAATGTTTACTGCCCTTCAATCTGTATAGCATTTTCACAAACAAAATCCATACAAAACAGGTTTTCTCCTTATGCAACCTATCCGTTTTTAACGTCTCATTAATCAATTCAGGGTCTGGCATTTTTGAATCCTTACCTAGTCCCTTGAAATATTAAACAAGGATTATTTATAACACGATCCAAAACTCCGCCCACTTTTGAGTTAGCTTTTTCTTTCCTGCCATCTAGTGTTTGGAAGGAGAACTAAATTACCGGCGAGAAAAACGCCATCAGCTTCAATTATATTTTAATATTTATTATTATATGATTTAATATGCAATCAAATCTAAAATCAGTCAGTAAATTAAGCATATAGGTTTGTATTGCTTTTGAAAATAAATGTGATAATATGCAGTTTTTCATGATATACTTCTAAATCATGCGAGTGCAGTGTTCCCGCGTGCAAATCTTAGTTCTCACTCCATACGCTAGGTGACGCGTATCTAATATTCATTTGGTGGAATAACGCACTAAATAATGGAAAATATGTTGTTTCGTATTTTGTTATACAGTAGTCCCTCTATAATCGTCGCCATCGACTATCGTCGTTTCGATCTATCGTCGTTCCCTATTTAACCCCATTATTTCGTTAATCGTCCTCCTTATATTAATCGTCGTCTGCCCACGGGGCATCGGTCTTTGTTGAGCACTGAGTGGAGACGGACGTCACGCAGTTTTACTCCGCAATTTACTTTAAAATATTTGCTTTTTTAATTCACTTTAGTAAAATTAAGTGAAAATGGCCCCCCTCCTAAGAATATACAAAGTGGTGGCAAAGGTAAAAGGCCTAGAAATGTGACCACATTGGAGATTAAACTAAAAATTATAGATGATTTTGAAAATGGAAAACGTGCTGCAGACATTGGCAGGGAATATGGCGTACCGCCAACTACTGTGCGATCGATTGTGGCCGATAAAAGAAAAAATACAAAGATATTGCAAAATTAGCAGTGCCTGGTTCTATTAAAATGATGCGGTCTAGAGATGAAATTATGATTAAGATGGAAAAATTATTGTTATTGTGGATAAGTGATCAGCAGGCAAAGTGTCAAAACATTAGTTCTATGTTGATTAGAGAAAAAGCCAAAAAGATGTTTGATGACCTTATAAAAAAGGATAGTGAGTGTAAAGTGGAATTTAGTGCGAGTAAGGGCTGGTTTGAGAAATTCCAGATAATGATTGGTGTTCATTCCGCTGTTCAGCATGGTGAAGCAGCAAGTGCTGACAAAGATGCTGCTGAAAAATATGCAAGTGACTTTGCGTTGCAAATTTCGGAGTGGGGTTATAATCCAAAGCAAATATTTAATGCAGATGAGACTGGTTTGTTGGAA
The DNA here is from genome assembly GCA_023014485.1 of Bathynomus jamesi. Lineage (NCBI taxonomy): Eukaryota > Metazoa > Arthropoda > Malacostraca > Isopoda > Cirolanidae > Bathynomus > Bathynomus jamesi. The sequence continues at coordinate 176,650 of JAJOZX010001857.1, forward strand.
AAAAATGCCCAACCGTACTTTCATAACACAAGAAGAGAAAAACATACCTGGACATAAACCAGCAAAAGGCAGGTTGACCCTTCTTCTTGGGGCCCAATGCTACAGGGGACTTCAAATTGAAACCATTGCTGGTTTATCATTCAGAGAACCCAAGAGCTCTGAAAGGTTTGTAAACTCCAGACTGCCAGTTGTATGGAAGTCAAATAAAAAAGTTTGGGTTACAAAGGCAATTTTCAGTGAGTGGTTTTGTGATCACTTCTGCCCTGCAGCCAAAGCATACCTCAAGCGCAATAATCTTTCAGAAAAGGCTCTTCTTATTCTGGACAACGCTCTGGGCATCCAACCAACTTGGAGGACTTGTCTTATGACATGGTAAAAGTTCTTTTCTTGTCACCGAACACAACATCTATACTGCAGCCTATGGACCATGTTATTGCCAACTTCAAGCGATACTACCACAAGATAACATTCAGCCAGTGTCTAGAAGCCACAGATGGAGAAGGCAAGCTTACCTTGAAAGAGTCCTGGAAAGGCTACAATGTGAAACATGCCATTGATAACATCTCTACAGCATGGAATAAAGTCAGCACTTATTGTATGAATGGGGCTTGGAGAAATTTATGGCCTCAATGTGTTGCTGACTTGACTGGAATTGAAGAAGAGACTCCAACACAAATGCAAGACAAAATTATTGAGCTGGGTCAGCAAACGGACGATGTCGAAGAGCTCTTGGAATCTCATAGTGAAGAACTCAACACTGAAGAACTGTTGCAGCTTGAAGAGCACAGGGTATCAAAGGGGTCAAATGAAGAGGAAGAAGAGATTGTCAAGACATTGACAACAGGAAATCTGAAGGATTTCTTCTGACACTGGGAGAAGATGAAGGATGTTTTAGAAAATGACCCCAATGCAGAAAGATCCTCCAAAGTCATTCGAGAAGCCAATCAAGCCTTTCGTTGCTATAAGGAAATCTTAGCAGAGAAAAGGAAGGCTACAAGACAACCAACTCTGGATTATTTCTGCAAAAGAAAATCAGATGTACTGAAGTTTCCCCATCCATCAACATCAACAACAGTGGATCTCCCTGTTCTGCTGATGGAGGGTGATTCACCTATCAAGCAATAAAACTCCATCATCAAGCCCCACCAACCCCCCTCCATGCGTAACCAGCCACTTCATAATTTGGTAAGTACAGTACAACAGGTGGTCTGGAACGAATTGTCATTATTACATGTATTTCAATGACTCGTTAATCGTCGTCTGTTCATGGAATCAATTAACGACGATTATAGAGGGACTACTGTACATATATACCTAAGTAACCCCAGTTTTGCTTCCGCGCGAAATGTTTATTCTGACAAAGGTCAACTCCACCTTAGACCTGCAGCTTAATTTGGAATCCGGATACGTCCCATCAAAGAGGTTAGAAATTACAAAATCCTCGTCTGGATTCGATCTCACTACCCCAGGGTACCCATTTATCTACCAACCATCCCTTTTCTACGGATGGATGAACAGCTGGGTGAGCTGCACACCAGTAGTATGATGGCATTTGGCCAGAGGAAATTAGAGCGTTTTGAAACTTTCCCCTGGAGGCCTTCGCCTCCCTTATAAGGGAGCCCCCTTCCTTAAGTTCCTCACCTCATTTATGGGTCTCACCGTCCTTAATGAGGGGCATTTGTGGGTTTGTCCCTTGAGGGCCCTTGCGGGGCCCCTCTTCCTTGATAAATAAAAAAAAAAATTAAAAAAAAAAAAAAAAAAATTCTTGTATTCCTCGCCTTTCTTTTCCTTGTGAAAAATAAAAAAAAAATAAAGAAATAAAAAAAATATATATAAAAAAAAAAATTTAAAAAAAAAAAAAATAAATAAAAAGAAATAAAAAAAAAAAATAAAAAATCCTCCTCGCGTTCATCCCTTCCTTTAGAAGAATTCATGGTCTTTCACGAGAGAGGTTTAAAACAAAAACAAACAAACATTCGAGTACGAAAAAAGGCACTTTTTACGCAGCATTCCGGCGCGTTCCGTCGTGTTTGTGGCCTCGTTAGTTTTAGCTGCACAGGGGAGCAACATTCTCACACATCAGACTGATATTCTGTCTATATATATATATATATATATACACACACACACACACATATATATATATACACACACACATATACACACACACACACACACACACACACACACACACACACACACATATATATACTTAAAACTAAATAGCAGAGTCGCCTTATGACTACAGAGTTTGACACTCAATTTTGAACCTTATATCCTCGAACAATAGAAAGGAAAATTTTAAATAAATATTTCAAAAAGAGCTTTAATAGACTCATACGAGATTATGTATAGACCACAAAACATACAAGAAATTGCGTTGTATTCTCAAAGCGTATTATTATAATTTAATACCACATTGCCTCTTCGAGTGTAGTTCTGTCGCACCGCTTTTATATATTAACTAATCCGAACATCACATAAAACAAAATCAGGTTAAACACATTTTAAATCAAAAACAATTTCTTTGTTTAATATCTGTATTATGAAAAATAAAATGAAGGTTTATTATTTTAATTTAAATAAATTAATTATCCTCCTTTTTTAAGGGAAACTGCCTTATTTTCATCTGATCTGAAGCTCAAACACATAAAAACGTTTTATACATTCATAAAACATGCTTAATTGTTAATTTACTTTTAAATCTGTAGTTTTCTGTTATTTACCTCGATATATAAATATCTTCTGGTATGAGAACTAATAATTTTATTGCACATCAAATATTGTTATAAAATTGTGTGTTTAAAGAACTTTCTCTTTAAACGTTAAAGGCAACTACCGTATATACACCTGAGTATAGGTTGATCTCGTGTATAGGTCGACCCTTGATTTTTGGCCAAGAAACCATTAATTTATCATATGCCTCGTGTATAGGTCGACTCCAGTTGTTGAGGGTAGTGGAACAACAAATTAGGGTAATAAAGCACCATATTTTATGGCATATAAAACTAATTTCCAAATCTAGAAACTGGCAACTGCGTCTAGGTGACCTTAAACACGTCATCATGTATAGACAGGTTACTGATAACCTACTGTGTAACAGCCATTTCCAATTGTGTCTTGGTAATTTTAATAATTAATTGGTACATATTTTATGTTTTCATTGTTTAATGGTACTAAATGGTAAATATTTTTCATGTCTGAAGCTAACAGTAGCTCCTCGCCTTCTCCATCGTGCACGGATTTTAACCCCACGAAAATGTTACCCTTATATAGGTCGACCCCCTAATTTTTGCCTAAGAATTCAGTCTTAAAAAAACTTGACGAATAAATATGATAATTTAAAAATTTGGTACTTACGTATTATCGGGACTACCAAACTGTTTATTATGTAGTTTTGCTCTCGTCATTTTCGTTTAAACTAACGAAAATATCACAACTTAACCTAACCAATCATCAAGGGCATACAGTTGACATAACCTGGCATTCAATTAACCTAACCGGGCATTCAGTTGACCTAACTGGGCATTCAGTTGACCTAACCGGGCATTTCATGGCTGAAAATTTCTAATGATCTGAAAAAAAGGAAAGATTTTAGGTTAGTTCAGGTTAGCTACGAACAACAAAATAAAACGGAAACTGCCCGGTTAGGTCAACTGAATGCCCAGTTAGGTCAACTAAATGCCCGGTTAGATTAATTGAATGCCCGGTTAGGTCAACTGTACGCCCTTGATGATTGGTTAGGTTAAGTTGTGATATTTTCGTTAGTTTAAACGAAAATGTTGAGAGCAAAAATACATAATAAATAGTTTCGTAGTCCCGATAATACGTAAGTACAAAAATTTTTAATGATCTGCTATTTGTATGTAATATTTCTATGTATGTACTGATATTTAAACTATGTATTTCGTGAATCAACAAACGTAAATAAGCCGAGATAATGTAGCCTTCCCCTCTCTCTATTGTGTATATATATATATATATATATATATATATATATATATATATATATATATATATATATATGTAAGTAGTATGGGGTATTCTATCCAACAATAATTACAGGCCTATTGCTATCACCTCTTGCTTCTCAAAACTACTAGAGAAACTCTTGTTACACGCTTAAATGATTACATATGTACATCTAAATCCTAATGAGTTTGGTTTTGAAAGGGCCCACTCAACTGATCTGTGTATCAATGTACTTAATGAAATTATATTTAAATACACTGACAGTAATTCAACTATTTATAGCTGTTTCCTAAATATAAGTTAGGCATATAATAGAATGAATCACAATATTTTATTTACAAAACTAGAAGACAGGGAAGTAGCTTCACTTAACGACGACATTACTGTATTAGGATCACTTTAACATATTGCTTCCCAAGAACCTCTCTTTAACATATTACTTCCCAGTGTATATCACTTTAACATATTGCTTCCCAGTGTATATCACTTTAACATATTGCTTCCCAATATTTAGGATAAGGAGTACGATAAAAAATGTTCGCTTTAATAAAGTAAAGGCATAAAAAGTAAATCATAACATGTTAAAATATTAGATTGAAAGTAAACTTATTAGAATTGTTGCGCTATATGGTCACACAAAGTAAAAAATGGATTTCGGAAGAATCGGTCACGCCACATCATTTGCCACAAGTATAAGTTGAGTAGCTCCTTTTGCATCCTTTCATTTTCTGTATATACTGTATTTACTGTAGGTTAACTGAATTCCCGGTTAGGTCAACTGAATAGCCGGTTAGGTCAACTGTACGCCCTTGACGATTGGTTAGGTTAAGTTGTGATATTTTCGTTAAAACTAACGAAAATATCGCGACTTAACCTAACCAATCATCAAGGGCGTACAGTTGACCTAAAGGGGCATTCAGTTGACCTAACAGGGCATTCAGTTAACCTACATTAAATATATAAAGAATGCCTGGTTAGGGCATTTATAGCTTTGTTTACGGTCGGTAGGTTATCTCCTAGATTACCAACCTCTTTCTAACCAACCAACCTTTCTCTTTTTAACATATTGCTTCCCAGTGTTAATCACTTTAAGATATTGCTTCCCAGGAGGGATCACTTTAACATATTGCTTCCCGAATGCTTTGGGAAGCAATATGTTAAAGTGATCCCTATATTATTTCTTATTAATTTTATATATTTCTATCCTCAGTATGTAGCTTAACTTCGACATTACCGTATTATTTCTCATTAATTGTATATATAAGGTTGTAACATATATTCTGCTCGATTTTTTAGTTCATTCAGAACAAAAATTCAGGGACTTATAAGGATAAATTTGTTCGAATTTTTAGTTTATTCGCAACAAAAATCAAATGACTTAATGACAAATTAATCATCAATATAATTCCCTTCTTTTTCTATAACCTCCCACCTGTAGAAAAATTTTTTATGCCACGTTCGAAGAAAATTCTTAGTTTCGAGTTAAAAAAAGCGATCACTTCGTTTTCGATTGCAGCTTTTGTTCATCTAGGTGGTGTTGCAGACTTCTGAATAAGTGGTAGTCTGAAGGTGCGATGTCCGGAGAATAAGGTAGATGAGGCATTTTTTCCCAACCAAATGCCTCCAATTGGGCAGTGGTGATTCGAGCAGTGTGAGGGCGCGCGTTATCCTGGTGGAATAGAACACTTCTGCGATTAATTAATGCAGGACGTTTTTCTTCTAATACCATCTTCAATCGTTGGAGTTGTTGGCAGTAGACTTCAGCTGTGATTGTTTGGTTATCTGGCAGAAGCTCAAAATTAATAATTCCTTGCATATCTCATCAAACGCATAGCAAAATTTTCTTTGGATGGGGTCCATTTCTTGGCTGAGGCTCAGGCTTTGTTTCACGGCTAAGCCACTGATGTCGACGCTTAATATTGTTATAGAGGACCCATTTTTCATCCCCAGTGACGATCCGATTCAAAAACGGTGCCAAATCATCCATTTTCCAACCTTCACTACTTTTCCTAACATCTTCAAATGACGATGAATGGTCATATGGCTAACGACGAGTTGCAGGTCAAGTTCTCTTACAGTTACCGTTGGGTTTTCCTCCACTGTTGCTTTCAGCAATTCTTCATCTAACTCATTTGGTCGTCCTGTTCGTTGATAACACTGGTCAACACTCATTTTATTGCCAATCATATTAGAGTGATTTTGAGGTAACTTTGTGGTGCTGATTCCGAATATGACATCGGTTTTGCTAGATTGGCTCTAATTTATGAGATAATTGGTACCCCATTGAAACACGTAAAAATGCAAAAAATGTAATGTTCAGGCGGAGCCTACTTACAAATCGCATTGAAATTGTCTCAAATCATACAAAAGTAAACACATGAAATACATAATGGCATTTTATTTGGTCTCACCATCTAGAATGTTCCGGTAGTTTCCCATATGCACGCGTTATGGTTACGTTTCCTATTAATTGAGGGTATTCATTATCTCAAGAACTAGTATAGAGCCAAATCGGAAAAACTACTTTCATTTTGGAATTCAGCAACCCCAAAATACCCTAAATTCGTACGAATTTCCTTGGCAACGAAACAAAAATTTTTTTTTGTTGAGCTGTGTAATCTTTCAGATTGAAGTCTCCATTTCTGAACTTCTCAAACCATCTCCTACACATCCATTCGCTCACAACATCATTTCCACAAACTCTTTGAATGTTTCTTGCGGATTCACTAGCGTTAGATCCTTTATGGAACTCACACAGCATCACATGTCGAATATGCTCTTTCGTGGGCTCCATGTTTTTTCAATTACTGTAATATCGTAGGGGTGGCGTTGTAACTGTATGAAAAACACCGGAAAATATTCATTAGCCTAATCCTACACTAGCCTAAGTCATTCTATATCATTGTGTATCGTCATAAAACGTGAACTTCGCAACATTTCTAACACTATTTCACATTATCTTGAGGTTATTCTACAGGGTGTCCCATAAGTCCGGCATCATAGGAAAAATAATAAAAAAAGGCAAAACAAAAGCTTTTATTTACAGAACGTGCTTAATATGTCCACCATTGTTTTCAATACACAAATTCAGACGTGATACCCAGTCAGCAAGCACACGATGAATGATGTCAGGAGTAATGGTGTTACATGCCCCAATAATGTGCTGCCGCAAATGTTCAACACTCCTAATTTTCTCGGCGTATACCAGCGCTTTCAAGTGGCCCCAGAGATAAAAATCTAGTGGCGTGAGATCCTGGCTTCTAGCTGGCCATTCCACAGGCCCTCGACGTCCTATCCAATGACCAGGGAATTGTTGGTACAGGTATTCCCTTACTTGGGTGCTGTAATGTGCAGGAGCGCCGTCTTGCTGGAACCATGTTGGGAAATTTCCTTCTTCGTTCAAGACACTGGGAAATGCTTCTTCCTTGAGCATACGTAGGTAGGTGCCTCCAGTGACATGTTCATCGAAAAAGAGTGGGCCTATGATGCGATCCTTCCAAATGCCACACCATACCATCACCCGAGATGCACCTTGTTCCTTTGAAGAGATATACCAGTGAGGGTTGTTTTGAGTACGGTGTCGTTCTGTCGATTTACCTCACCATTTCCATAAAAAACAGCCTCGTCACTGAACAGAATGGTGGACGGGAAATTGGCATCCCGAGCATATTGTTCCGTAGCCCATTCACAAAATTCCATCCGCCGGTCGGGATCATCTTCGCTTAATTTCTGTAGGATCTGAAGTTTATATGGATGCCGTTTGTGAGCCTGAAGAATGCGATGGATGCTACTTTTCGACACTCCTGTCTCGGCGGACAATCGCCGAAGAGACTTATTGGGACTTCTGTTAAAATGAGCCAGGATAGCAGTCGCTGTATCATCGTCAGTGGACCTCCTTGAAGGTCCACTGCGTGGTTTATCTTCTATGGATCCTGTTTCCTTAAACTTTGCAACAAGTCTGCTAACACAACTGTGTTATTGGCTCGCGGTCTGTTAAATTCAGCAGCGGCCTCTCTTTGACTCCGATTTCCTATGAGTAGAATTATCTGGATTCGTTCTTCCTTGCTCACAGACATTATGGCCTGTAGAAAGAGAAAATTATGAATTATGGTTTGTAGAAATATAAAAATATGAATTTCTCCTATGATGCCGGACTTATGGGACACCCTGTATACACATCCAATATATACATAAATATGTACATGTATAAATACCAAATGATCAAGAAAAAAGTTATCGAGATTGTTAATTTATGAAGATAATAAAAGTGACAAGATTTTAATCTTCATGGCCGTAATAAATGCAAAAAAAAAAAAACTTTTTTCTACGTGAAGGTCAAAATATGATAATAAAAACCCACTCTAAAGACAGAGTTTATTTCAACAACAGTTTCGATGCCCACTGGCATCCTCTTGGGTGGATACAGAAAAACGAATGAACCAAAAACAAGAGGGAAAACAGTACAGGGACCATTAAGAAATTCGCACCTATGTTAGATCCCGTTCTCCCCACACAGGAAAGGCATTTTTTAAATTTTTTTTAAATTAAACGGACCCGCTTATAAGTACATTCGCACAAATTTAAAACAATTTTCTTGTTCTATACATACAGATTCTATTATTTTTTTACATAATTATTACATTATTGTTAAATTTATTACATTTAATATTGCATTATTTATTACAAAAATTATAAATTTATTACTACATTGATTATTACATTGTTGTTTATTATACAGAAATTATAAACCGAAAAACGAATGAAAAAGGCGAGAAGGAAACAATCCAGAGACCATTAAGAAATTCGCACCTAGGCTAGATTCCGTTCCCCCGACCCCAGAAGGTCATTTTTTTATTAAAGGGTCCCGCTTATAAGTACATTCGCACAAATTCAAAACTATCTTCTTGTTCTATATATACAGATTCTATTATTTTCACATAATTACTGCATTTATTATTGCATTTACGTTTTTTAACATTTATTATTATTACCTTTACATTAATTATTACATTCATTTTATTACCTTTATTATTACATTTATTGCATTTATATTTATTTCCCCATTATTACTTCCATTATTACATTTACATTTACGTTTATTATTCCATTTACACTTTACCGAAAAAAACCAAAAACGATTGAACCAAAAGCGAGTAAGGAAACAATCCAGAGACATTTAAGAAATTCACACTCAGGTTAGAACCCGTTCACCCGACTCCGTAAGGGATTTTTTTAACCAAGAATCTCATTGAAGGGTCCAACTTATAAGTACCTTCGCACAAATTAAAATTATCTTCTTTTTCTATACATACAGATTCTATTATTTTTCTTTTGACATAATTATTACATTTATAAAGTACCTTACTTGATTCCCAATCTATAGCATGATTATTTTGGCTGGCGTGATAAAAAAATGGCATTATTAGTATTACAACTTCTGAAGGCATATTTGTGTTCTTTAATACGGGTCAATATTTCTTCCAGTTTCTCCTACGTATACTAAATCACAACTTTTACAGGGAATGCTGTAGACCAGGGGTTCCCAAATTGTGTTCCGCGGAACACTTGTATACCGTGAGAAGTGTTCCGCGGAACACCAATTTGGGAACCCCTGCTGTAGACACAGGTTTGTTCCTGTTTTGCAACGTTATTCCTAACCAATTTACTTTTCATGGTAGACGAATATTTGAACGCCAAAGCAAACTTAAAATCTTTCGTCAACAGTTTTACTATTTCTAAGCCGGCAATATAAGGCAAACTCACATATTGTTTTTGGTTAACTGAAGGTTCCCGAGGGGAATAAAAAGATTTTCTGGCTTTAAAATACGCCTTTCTGATAAACCATTCAGGATATTTTAAATCCTTAAAAATGTTCCAAATCTTTGAATTTTCCGGGTCCAGCAAATGTGGGCTACAGATCCTGAGTGCACTTAGAAACATGGAAGAAATAATTGAGCTTTTAACCCCTTCATCATGATATGAAAAATAATGAATGTACGAATTACAAGAGTAGGTTTTCTATAGACCGTGAAATTGGGCTTTCCGCTTTCGTTAATGACCAAAACATCTAGAAAAGGTAATTGTTTGTCGTTCTCCCATTCATATTTAATTTTAATAGAGGGAACAAGATTATTTAATGACTGAAAGAAAGTGTCAAAGTTGTTCCAGTGGTCAGGCCAAAATGAGAAAATATCATTTACATAACGAAACCAAATTAGATTCCTGGGACATATTGTTTGCAACAATTCCGACTCATAATATTCCATGTATAATGTACTCAGTATTGGGGATAAAGGGGACCCCATTCCCATACCAAAACGTTGCAAATAAAATTCTTCACCGAAGGAGAAGGCATTATTGGTGACAGAGTTTTATCAGTTCTAAAAATACAGATGTGGGCATGTCTAGTTCTACGTTACATGTTGGCAATTTTCTATCTCAAAAACTGATCATTCTTCCCCGTTTTAAATCTAAGGACATAACTTTGTTAATAAAGTCACAGGAATTAGTGATGTGCGAGCCTGAAAATTTACCAACTAATGGAGACAATTTATCTGCAAGAAATTTAGATAACCTGTAACTAAAGGAACCCCTGTGTGAAATAATGGGACGGAGTGGTATATTAATCTTATGGGGTTTTGGGTAAGCCGTAAATGTGGGGGAGTTTGGGGTTAATCTGTAGAAATCTTTTAGGGTCAATCGCCGGGACATCTTTTAATAAGTTCCTGATAGTTTTGTTGAATTCAGCAGAAAGACGCTTTAGGGGGGACGATCTCACTTTGGTGTAGGTGAATTCATCACTAAGTAACGCTTCCATTTTTTGTTTATAATCACACTTGTCCAAAATAACCACAGTGTTACTTTTGTCCGCTTTCGTGACAAATATTGCTTCATTCTTCCTGAGCTTCTCTAAAGCTAACCGGAATCTTTTGGGAATCGAGTCCATTGAGTTGAAATGTTCCAGAAACTTGCTCAGAATCAAACCATTTAAACACGGAATATCCACCCTGGAATTAACTACGGAAGACACAAAATCTAAAACAATTTTTTATCAGGTTTAAGGGCACAGGACAGCCCTAAATTAAGAACTTCCTTTTCGGATTTGGATAAGACATATGTCGATAAATTTAAAACGGAACCTTCCACCGCACACTTTGACCAAGCACTTTCATCACATAAATTGGATAGCCTTCTGTTAAGTCGTTGTTCAGTGCGTCTAGTCTCCACATCGCATTTATAATCTGCAGTTTCAAACAGCTCCACAAGTAGTTCACACGACACATGCGATTTAAGGACGTGTAGACAATTTCTTAGTTTGAAATACGTTTGGTGAATCTCTCTTTTAACACACGGAATACGTTCCTTCAAAATTTCCCTGGCAAAATTCGGAAACGGTGTATGATCCTTCCTGAAGGTAAACGGTATTAAGGACTTCGGGCACACTTGCTCCACTAAACACTCTTGCAGGAACTTGAGTTGCAGCTTCTTGGTCTTCACAGCCGCTAGCGTTTTCAGGATTTGTAGCCCACATTTGCTGGACCCGGAAAATTCAAAGATTTGGAACATTTTTAAGGATTTAAAATATCCTGAGTGGTTTATCAGAAAGGCGTATTTTAAAGCCAGAAAATCTTTTTATGCCCCTCGGGAACCTTCAGTTAACCAAACACAATATGTGAGTTTGCCTTACATTGCCGGCTTAGAAAGAGTAAAACCGTTGACGAAAGATTTTAAGTTTGCTTTGGCGTTCAAATATTCGTCTACCGTGAAAAGCAAATTGGTTAGGAATAACGTCGCAAAACAGGAACAAACCTGTGTCTACAGCATTCCCTGTAAAAGTTGTGATTTTTTATTATACGTAGGAGAAACTGGAAGAAATATTGACCCGTATTAAAGCACACAAATATGCCTTCAGAAGTTGTAATACTAATAATGCCATTTTTTTATCACGCCAGCCAAAATATCATGCTATAGATTGGGAATCAAGTAAGGTACTTTATAAATGTAATAATTATGTCTAAAGAAAAATAATAGAATCTGTATGTATAGAAAAAGTAGATAATTTTAATTTGTGCGAAGGTACTTATAACTCAGCCTCACTCAGCCGCCGCGCAGAGCTGGGCACTTGCGTTTTTTTTTGCGGTACTGCGGTACTGCGGTACTACCGCACTACCAAACCGGTACCGCATAACGCAGTACCGCAAAGGATCGCTGAAAGTACAGCAGTACCGCTACCGCATTTTTTGCGGTACTGCGTTATGCGGTACCGGTTTGGTAGTGCGGTAGTACCGCAGTACCGCAGTACCGCAAAAAAACCCGCAAGTGCCCAGCTTTGCTGAAGTTGAAGTTATAAGTACCTTTTAATGAGATTCTTGGTCAAAAAATCCCTTACGGAGTCGGGTGAACGGGTTCTAAACTAAGTGTGAATTTCTTAATTAAATGTCTCTGGATTGTTTCCATACTCGCTTTTGGGTCATTCGTTTTTTTTTTCGGTAAAATATAAATGGAATAATAAACGTAACTGTAAATGTAATAATGGAAGTAATAATTGTGGAAATAAATATAAATGCAATAAATGTAATAATAAAGGTAATAAAATGAATGTAATAATTAGTGTAAAGGTAATAATAATAAATGTTAAAAAACATAAATGCAATAATAAATGCAGTAATTATGTGAAAATAATAGAATCTGTATGTATAAAGAAGAAGATAGTTTTAATTTGTGTGAATGTACTTATAAGGGACCCTTTAATAAAAAAATGCCCTTCTGGGGTCGGGGGAACAGGATCTAGCCTAGGTGCGAATTTCTTAATGGTCTCTGGATTGTTTCCTTCTCGCCTTTTTCATTCGTTTTTCGGTTTATAATTTCTGTATAATAAACAACAATGTAATAATCAATGTAATAGTAAATTTACAATTTCTGTAATAAATAATAATGCAATATTAAATGTAATAAATTTAATAATAAATGTAATAATTATGTAAAAAATAATAGAATCTGTATGTATAGAACAAGAAGATTGTTTTAAATTTGTGCGAATGTACTTATAAGCGGGTCCCTTTAATTTAAAAAAAATTAAAAAATGCCCTTCCAGTGTGGGAAGAACGGGATCTAACCTAGGTGCGAATTTCTTAATGGTCCCTGTACTGTTTTCCCTCTTGTTTTTGGTTCATTCGTTTTTCGTATTCACCCGAAGAGGATGCCAGTGGGCATCGAAACTGTTGTGGAAATAAACTCTGTCTATTAGAGTGGGTTTTTGTTATTATATTCATAGCCGTAGGCAATAAAACCCAAATTCGTGAAGCATCTCTCAAAATTTAGTCGAATAGTGAATTTAAAATAAGTATAGAAGGCTTAATGGCCCTAAATTTGCATGAAACTACTCACATGTTGTAATGTGGTGGTGAATTGAACAGAGATAAGTTATGCATTATGCTACTCCCCGAATTGTTCATTCTGACAAAAGTCATGCTTGTCGCACCACCTTAGTCCCACAGCTTAAAGTTGAATGCGAACCACACCCCACCACGGGTCTAAGAAATTACAAAGTCCTCGCTCGGATTCGAACTCATGATCTCCCGATCATCATCTCAGCGTAGTTTAGTGGTATTGTGTATATATATATTAGGCCTGGTCGAAATTTTTTATTTCTTACGTACATAGTGTGAGGTGGTCCAATCAATCATCGTAACACCCTGGTAAAATATTTTTGAATTCTGAGGAACCCTACCCCCCCCTACCGGTTTCAGTTTTTTCAGAAAATTCGTAAAATTCGAGATAATTTGCGATTTACTTCGAATTTTTTTTATTATTACAAAAGTTCGCTTATAAAACTGTTATATTTATTTTTTAATGAAAAAAAAATTAAAAAATACAAAAATGCATGAAAAAAAAATTTAATACAAATTTTTAGCTATTATTGGTAGAAATTTAGAAATTAAGAGGCCGAAATTCATTAAAATTTTTTACCTAAAACTAATGTTTTTTTTTTATTCCTTCCATTGACCTTTCCATTCAAAAGTAGGCAGTTCTTTTCTAGACTCTAAAGTATTTAAAATAAATTTATGCCGATTAATATAACCAATTCTTTCCTGGCTAGATTTAGTTATTAAGTTCACACCCCGTTCAACGCTTTGGCTGTGACATGGAAAATCTAGTATTTCTAGAGGTTTAGTTCTAATCTGAAGCAATTGCTCATTGGTAAAATTACTTAGTAAAGGTGGAGGAGTGATTATCTGCTCATTCCAATTAATCAAATCAATATAATCATTTGCTAGAAAATTTATAGATCTTGGTAGCTCAAAACTTCTGGCTCCTGAAAACTCAGTTCTGGAAAGAATTATCTTCTGAATTGCTAGCTCTCTAATATGTAATCGTTCGTCAGAAACCATTGACAGGAGTATATTTTGATGGCGTCATGGCAGATGAAAATTTTGCTGGATATCCGAAAGCTGCATTGTGGCTTCTTTTTCTAGTAGCCATAATTTAATTTAATAAGATTTTAACTATATTTTATTTATTACTGATATTTTAAAATTAAATAACGTATTTTAATACAAACTTTTAACATTCTAGGTACCTAAATAGGAATCTGGAAAGAAAAAAACAAAAATAATGTAATATTAGGTCTTATATCCGGTGCTATGAGTCAGCACCGGATTTAAGACCCTATCCCCTACCTCCCCGATCTCAAAAAAAGTTGGTGAATGGTCTATTCTGATGTAATTCGTGCGAGGGAACCCGATTTTGGCGATCCGAAAACAAAAAAATTAATATTTAGGGTCGATTTTTACGATTTTCGATTTTTGGCCTATTTCCCATACAAATTCATATGGAAAAAGTGAGTATCGGTAGGGGGGGGGGTAGCGAAGATCCCACAGCCTTGATTTTTGGTGTGGATACTGCTATTACAAAATGATCAACCACACAATATGTACCTAAGCAAACTCTTGACCTTGACCCCTTTTCGACCCGGCCTATTATATATATATATATATATATATATATATATATATATATATATAATATTATATATATATAGACATATATACAGGGTGTCCGAGAATTATCTGTACAATTTTTGGCTGTTATAAAAGTCAACCATGAAGTGTAGAAATTCCAGTTTTGTCCCATTTTACAGAGAATCTCATTAAGTTTTTTCTGATACCAAGTTTTGACAAGTTTTTTAGAAATTCCAGTGTGTCCGAACATTATCTGTACAATTTCATCTTTTAATAAAATCTTGATAACACACGTAAAATTCTTAAACAAGATTATTTAGAATCTGTATTTCAAAAGTTTCTTTATTAAAGTAACGTTGTTACAAACATTCGATATGTGCACCATTAGTGATTCGCAAAACATCCAATCGATACTCCAAATGTTGCCATGTACGCTGCAGCATATCCACATCAATTCGCTCAATAGCAGCTGTGATCTT
Source organism: Bathynomus jamesi (assembly GCA_023014485.1). Classification (NCBI taxonomy): domain Eukaryota; kingdom Metazoa; phylum Arthropoda; class Malacostraca; order Isopoda; family Cirolanidae; genus Bathynomus; species Bathynomus jamesi. The sequence continues at coordinate 192,062 of JAJOZX010001857.1, forward strand.
GCTTTTAAATCATCAATGTCTGTCACCCGCGTACATTTCTAAAAAACTTGTCAAAACGTGATATCAGAAAAAACTTAATGAGATTCTCTGTAAAATGGGACAAACTGGAGTTTCTACACTTCATGGTTGACTTTTAATAACAGCCAAAAATTGTACAGATAATTCTCGGACACCCTGTATATATATATATATATATATATATATATATATATAATATATATATATATATATATATATATATATATATATGATACACACAGACAGTGCATGGAACAAGGAACTCTTCCGGGATAATTAAATCTACTATAGTCCGAATAAGTAATGGTAAATGACAAATATCATAGTTTTTCTTTTTCATGATGCTAGCCCGACGTGGGCAACGGGTCACTCGCAAAGAGGTCCCATAAATATAGCTTCCCTCACCAGCTATCTGCAAAGCAGACAGGATCCAGCTTTGGGACATGGATCTAGGGTTTAAAGCAGCCTAGCCCTGCTACATTTAGAACCTCAATATAAGCAAAAGACTCGCTGCCTTCACGTCAGATTGAATACATCAAAGAAAAAGGGGTAACTATTATATTTTTAGCCAAAAACCAAAACTTAAAGCTCAACTGGCAGAATTGAGCGTCCACTTTTCAAGGCACATAACATGTCCGTTTCAAGATGGGACTGAACTCAGAATGGTCCCCTGAGTTTTTTATGATACACACAGACAGTGCATGGAACAAAGAATGCTTCTGGGATAATTAAATCCACTATAGTCCGAATAAGTAATGGTAAATGACAAATACCATAGTTTTTCTTTTTCATGATGCTAGCCCGACGTGGGCAACGGGTCACTCGCAAAGAGTATATATATATATACATATACACGTCTTCGAAAGCTATGGAATTCATGATATAAAGGTGTCTGTAGCTCTAATTATATCCGATATTACTGTGCTATTTTCTATTAACTCCATTTCTATCCTTAGTATTTGAGCTGTCAATGTATTCTATTGTCAGTTCGTATTATTAATATTTGTCACATGGACTATGGTCTTGTCCCAATGTACAAATGCACATATTCAGCAAATCATAACATTGTTTTACAAAGATTTTCTCCATTTGATAAATATGGGTGATTCTTATGTTCATTTTTACACTTATTACAAAAATGAAAACACGTTTTTTTCTATCACCCCCAGTTTTTGAGGGAATTGTAATTTAAAACCCTTTGAAATCGAGATAACATTCCTCAGTTTGCTTCCTAATACGAGATTCATTGTTACGTAGTGGTGCACCGATTATTCGGTATCGGCACCTTTCATGCCGATTAATCGGCAATGCAAGGTATTTTCTTAATATCGGCATGCCAGGTGCCGACACCGATTAATCGGTGCACCACTAATTGTTAGTAATTTATTTTGCATAAAATCTTTATATTATGCATATTTTATATTTACATGTTTATATATAATATGCACATATTTATTTAAGCAAAGTATACTGCATATATACATCATAACACACACACACACACACACACACACACACCATATATATATATATATATATATATATAATATGCTGCAAACCCACAAGGAAAAAGAAAAACGATCCCAAGACCTTTCGTGTATTCAGAGGTACACCTCGTCAGGGAAAGACGAGGTGTAGCTCTGATACACGAAAGTCCTTGGAATCGTTTTTCTTTTTCCTTGTGGGTTTGCAGCATTCATCATTTCACGTGTTTAATTGTAAAATTCATCCCATATATATATATATATATATAACGTAAAGAACGACGCTATAGGAGATATTCCGCGCAAGACGAGAAAGAGAAACAACAAATGAAAAAATGAAGTACCACCTGGGAATCGAACCCGGGATCTTCCGATTGCCGGTCAGACGCGATAACCACTACACCATGGACTTCACTCTTCCAAATGCCGTAATTCCTCTACATACTCGCAGAAACCAATGCCCCAAGGGGCACCTCCCGCTTGCCGTAACATTATATACATTCAACTGCAAAGAACACGCAGTATAAATAAACGTAAAGAACGACGCTTGTATAGGAGATATTCCGCGCAAGACGAGAAAGAGAAAACAACAAATGAAAAAATGAAGTACCACTGGAAATCGAAACCCGGATATTCCGATTGCCGGTCAGACGCGATAACCACTACACCATGGACTTCACTCTTCCAAATGCCGTAATCCTCTACATACTCGCAGAAACCAATGCCCCAAGGGGCACCTCCCGCTTGCCGTAACATTATACATTCAACTGCAAAACACGCAGTATAAATAACGTAAAGAACGACGCTTGTATAGGAGATATTCGCGCAAGACGAGAAAGAGAAAACAACAAATGAAAAATGAAGTACCACCTGGAATCGAACCCGGGATCTTCCGATTGCGGTCAGACGCGATAACCACTACACATGGACTTCACTCTTCCAAATGCCGTAATTCCTCTACATACTCGCAGAAACCAATGCCCCAAGGGGCACCTCCCGTTGCCGAACATTATATACATTCAACTGCAAAGAACACGCAGTAAAATAACGTAAAGAACGACGCTTGTATAGGAGATATTCCGCGCAAGACGAGAAAGAATATCTCCTATACAAGCGTCGTTCTTTACGTTATTTATACTGCGTGTTCTTTGCAGTTGAATGTATAATGTTACGCAAGCGGGAGGTGCCCCCTGGGCATTGGTTTCTGCGAGTATGTAGAGGAATTACGGCATTTGGAAGAGTGAAGTCCATGGTGTAGTGGTATCGCGTCTGACCGGCAATCGGAAGATCCCGGGTTCGATTCCCAGGTGGTACTTCATTTTTTCATTTGTTGTTTTCTCTTTCTCGTCTTGCGCGGAAATCTCTATACAAGCGTCGTTCTTTACGTTATTTATACTGCGTGTTCTTTGCAGTTGAATGTATATATGTTACGGCAAGCGGAGGTGCCCCTTGGGGCATGGTTTCTGCGAGTATGTAGAGGAATTACGGCATTTGGAAGAGTGAAGTCCATGTGTAGTGGTTATCGCGTCTGACCGGCAATCGGAAGATCCCGGGTTCGATTCCCAGGTGGTACTTCATTTTTTCATTTGTGTTTTCTCTTTCTCGTCTTGCGCGGAATTCTCCTATACAAAGCGTCGTTCTTTACGTTATTTATTACTGCGGTCTTTGCAGTTGAATGTATATATATATATATATATATATATATAATACCCTTTCCCTGAAAGAGCCTGTATGAGTGTTGTGTGTGTGTGTGTGTGTGAGAGTAGGCTGAAGGTGTGGGTCCCCATCTAAATATTTATACATTATGTTAGTTTAATCACTAGCTGGTAATTAGCTAACCCATTTTTAGGTAATACAAATAGGAATGTGTGATACAAAAGCATTGAGGAATTAACCAAACTGATAAAATTCGTATATATTTATCGTATGTAAATGCTACGCGAAAGGAAACTGCAGATATCGGGATGGACAATGCATATTGCACATCCCACATTATGCAACACGCATTACACAAGCGGATACTACAAATTTGATAAGAAATGCAAGTTCCACCATCTTACGGTCTGCAACACCTATGCAAGTTATGGGAGTTGCAAATACAGAAAAAAATGCCGTTACCATCACCCTCAAAGGAACGCAACGAGCGAACAGGAAAAACGAACATCAAAGAAGAGTGCCAATTTTTTAGACGCAGCCAACACAATTCAGCTGCTTAATACTATCCAACAATTACAAAACCAGCTGACAAATATAAATATAGGAATCCGAGAGCCGGACAGAAGGCACGCACAAAGGCACTTCATGCGTTATCGGGACAACAGGTACCGACAAAGATAAAAAAAAGAGGTAAATTCTTGGAGGATCACAAGGCAACGAAACCGGCACCCCCATTGGAAAACAAATCGGAACCACCTATATGCGAAAACGATAGAGAAAAAATAAAAATAATCCTAGCCAGGGCCTTAAATCAAACCATTCCCCGAACAAAGTTTTATACCTGAAATGACTCATGCAAGAAGCCGGAGCAGACTTTGCATGCCTCACAGAAACTCATCTAAAGGACTGCCAGGCGAACTGTGAAAATTGTGAGTCCTGTATTGATAAAAAAGAAATACAAATTGACAACTATAACATCCTCCGAGCCGACAGAACAGTGAGACATAAAGGAGGATGTGCTATTTACACACGCGAAAGGCACATGGCAGAAATGACTATAAGTACCTCAAACAGCTATGTAGAATGTGTAGCAGCAAACGTTGAAAAATTAAATATGGTACTAATTGTAATGTACAGTCCCCCAAACACGCCAACCTCAAAATTATCTGATTCCATTACAGAGGTACGAAACTGGGTAAAAGATCTACACTCTCCAACCCCAAATATTTTTTTTGTGGTAATTTTAATTTCCCATTCATGAAATATAAAAGGATAGGAAAAAATATATATACACACCAGGACAAGGGGGGCACACGAGAAGACCAGGAGTAGGTAAAAATGCTACTAGCCCTGGCTGATGAATTTATGTTAACACAAGAAATAACAAAAAACACAAGAAAAACAACTGCCTAGATTTGGTATTCACAAACAACAGTAATCTAATTGATAATGTAGAAATATCCCCAACTATGATATCGGAACACAACATCATTGAAATAACAAGTAATATAAAGGCAACAGGAAAGGAAAGAACACGCACAACAGAAAGAAGCAAATTCGCAATTTTTAATTTTCACTCCAAAGCTATAAACTGGGAAGATGTGACATCCAGCATGGAAGTAATAGATTGGAAAACCATTTTCGAGGCCAAGACAACGGAGGAGATGCTAATGACGTTAGAGGAGAAGACGTTAGAAATTGTGGAAAAACATGTCCCAAAAATACAACAAAGAGGAAAGAGAAGCAGGTTCGAGAGAAAAGAGGGCATTGTTTCGAAAGAGAAAAAGAGTGACTGCAAAATTAAGTAACTGTAAAGATAATATCAGAAAATATTAAATGATAAACTGCAAAGTATCGATGACGCTATAGAGGAACTAGTCGAGAAGCATACAAAAAAAGAAGACGATGCTATAGAAGCGATAAAGGCTAACTCAAAGTACTTCTACAATTAATTTCGCAAAAAGAAAGTCGAAACACCATGCGACTATCGGACCTTTAAAAAACGAGAATCGTGCTTTATCTGATAATCTAACAGAAGTATCTGAAATATTAAGAGCTCAGTACGAATCATCTTTCAGTATCCCAAAAACTGACAAATTGATATGTGATAGAAACGTGTTCTTTGAAGAAGAACTACAAGGGGAAAGTATAACGGATTTCGACTTTACGACAGATGATATAACACAAGCCATAGGGAAACTAAAAACACACTCAACGGCAGGACCGGATAAATGGAATGCCACACTGATCAAAAACTGCAAGAATGCAATCGCTGAGCCCCTATACTGGATATGGAGACGATCACTAGACACGGGAGAAATACGGGACATCCTGAAGAGCGCGAACATAGTCCCAGTATATAAAGAAGGGGATCGATCCGAGGCCAAAAACTATAGGCCAGTATCACTTACATCTCATCTCACTAAAATATTTGAAAGAATAGTTAGACAGAAAATCTATGACTTTTTGGAAACTCAGAAAAATTTAATGATAACCAACACGGGTTTCGGTCAGGCAGCTCATGCCTATCACAACTAATGGAACACTACAGCAACATTATTGATGCACTTAAAAGTAAAGAAAACTATGATCTACTTACACAGACTTTGCAAAAGCGTTCGACAAGTGTGACCATGGAATCATAATACATAAACTGAAATACATGGGAATAACGGAAAAAGTAGGGAAATGGATATATAATTTCCTTAGTGAGCGGCGGCAAGTCCAGTGGCGTACTAAGGGGGGTGCGAGGGGAGGCGGTCCGCCCAGGGTGACACCCAGGAGGGGGGTGCCATCGGGGGAGTTGAAATACCAGTACAAGTTTTCAAACCAAATGAAAAATTCGCCAAAGTAAGAAAAAAAATTAAAAAATGTTCAAACTATTACAACAGCTTAATGTTAATTTCCACTATAAAATAAATTTTTATTTTTATTGGCAATACAAAATTTACAAACGAAAAATTAAATATTTGATAAAAATTACATCGAAAGGCGAACGTTTGTTGACGTTTTAGTCATCAGTTTGTTGAGCATAGCCAGTTGGCTGCAACTGATATTCCAAGTCTTATTCACTTGACACTGTGACTCCACATACATGAGGTATGTTTCATTAAATAATTATGATAAAGCATAAAGTGCTGGTGTTTATAACAATATCATGGTACTTATGCCAGACGCCAGTGTCCAGTAATTTTTGACAATGTGGTATCATAGTGATGTTTAAGTGTTTATAAGTGTTTATCGATGGGAAGTGCTGTTGGAGAATGTAGGCATGACAGTCAAAAGACTTTCCCAGACAAGATGGAGTGCTCATTATGATGCTATGAAACTAGTGAAGACAAATTTTGAAAAGCTGACCTCAACCCTTGAAGTACTGTGCGATCCCAAAGAAAATGTGGACACAAGAGGATCAGCTCAGATTTTGCTGTCTGCTCTATGTGATTTCTCCTTTTTGAGTTACCTTTCTTTCTGGTGTGAAGTCCTGGAAGAAATTAATCCTACACAAAAGTATTTGCAAACAGTTGGAATCAGCCTTGAAAAGTGCATTGTGAAGCTCCAAGCTCTAAAACTTGTTTCTTGAAGATCAGCGCAATGAAATTGTGGAGAGGGCCATTCATTATTTAACTACAAAGTGTGAGGAAATGGACATTTCTATGGAGAGAAGAGGGAGAGTAAAGCTCCGAAAAAGGATGCCAGGAGAGATGGCAAAGAATGCTGGTCTCACATTGCCAGAGGAGGTAAAAAGGGCTATGTTTGAATGTCTTGATCGCTTTCATCAAGAATTGGAGATTCGTTCTAAGACAATGGATCAAATTCTGTCAATCTTCGCTGTTATTCAGACAAACACTTTGGTTGTTGCAACAGAAGAACAATTTCGGAAGTATACTCCAAATTTGACTAAGATTTTCGATGAATTCTCTGATGAAGATGTCAGTGTGGAAATTGGACGACTTCGGAGGCATTTGGAAGCTGCCAAACTCAGCGTTGAAGAGGCAAAGAAATGGACAGCATTGCAGTTTCTGGAGTTTATTGTGAAATGGGATTTTTGTGAATCTTTGCCAAGCTTGTCACTGTGTTTGAGATTCTTTTTGACTGTCTGTGTGTCTATTGCTTCATGTGAAAGAAGTTTTTCCAAATTGAAATTGATAAAAAATTTCTTTCGCTCGACCATGAGTCAGACAAGATTAACAAATCTGGCTTTACTTTCAATTGAACATGAATATGCAAAGAAGGTGAATTTTGAGGAGGTCATTGATCAATTTGCAGAAATTAAGGCTCGAAAGCAGAGACCGTGAATCCTCTCTATTTACCTTTGAAGAATAGGCTGAACGTTGAGACTGGATTTCCTGTGTTTTTTGTATAAAATAAAATGCAGTATTACCTGCTCACTGAATTTTTAATGTCCTACATTTTTCTTATTTCCAATTTGCTTATGACAGTACTGTACTGTTTAAAAATCTGCTTGCAAACATAATATATTTTTCTGTGTTTAAATTTAAAAATTATTTATCGGGGGTGCCAAAGGAAAGATCCGCCCCGGGTACCAAATACTTTAGGTACGCCCCTGGGCAAGTCGTTACAGTGCAAGGAGTATCTTCATCAGAATCAGAGGTCCTCAGCTCAGCACCACAAGGAACAGTATTAGCTCCACTACTCTTCATCATCATGTTAACTGACTTAGATGAGGACGTTACCAGAAACAGCACAGTAACATCCTTTGCGGATAACACAAAGATCACTAGAAAAATAAGAAACCCAGAAGATATAGGATCTCTACAAACCGACATAAACAGAATCTACAAGTGGACTGAAGACAACAATATGAAGTGTAACACCGAAAAATTTCAGCTGTTACGGTACGGAAAAAGAGAAGACCTAAAACCCATGGAATATTATACCCCAAATGGACAGGAAATTCAGAGAAATTCCAGAGCAAAAGATTTAGAGGTTGTAATGACAGATGATGGGAAATTTGAAACACAAAATAAGATAGCAGTAAACAGAGCAAAAAGAATAACGGGACAGATATTGAGAACCTTTAAACGAAGGGATAGGAATATAATGATTCCTCTACTGACAACCCTGATCATACCCAAATTGGAATACTGCTCGGTCCTAACATCCTCATATAAAAGAAGACATTAGACAGCTGGAAGGGATCCAGAGAAGCTTCACAACCAAGATCAACGGGTGCAAAGAACTAAATCACTGAGAAAGGTTACGCGAACTAGACCTATATTCACTGGAAAGGAGAAGAGAGAGATACACCATTATTTACACTTGGAAAATAATGGAGAAACTAGTCCCTAATCTTACTCTGAACCCTATAACTCCCTAAACAACGGTGCAAAGTAGAAACCGTAGACTGTGTCGTATTCCCAAATTGAAGGCGAGACAGGGAACATCCTTAAAGAAAATAGTTCTGTGGTGAGAGGACCAAAATTGTTTAATCAGCTGCCCAAAGACCTAAGAAACACGAAGGGAGTTGCAGTGGAAATCTTCAAAAGAAGACTAGACGCCTGGCTTAGAACAATCCCCGATGAGCCGGGTGTACCTGGATAGTGAGGTGGAGAGCACAAGAAACCAACTCACCCTTCACCAGGGTAAGGTAAGGTTATATGCGGCCTCCTCATTTCTGTTAGTATGTATGATAGATGTTAGAAAGCGTTCGATGAAAATAGTTTGGTGTGCAAATCACCATAATCCTTTTTCTCCAAAAGATGTTCTAATTGAGCTATACAATATGTGTGAGGGATAGAAGGTGAAAGTATATAAAACCACTCGTTTCATCAGAATCTGCAAATAGAATTAGGGCCACAATGGTGGAATGGAAAGATAACTTGTACGTTTCTTTGTTTCGAGCCAAGAGTTGATTATTGTATAGCTAATACGAGGTTAAATAAATTAATCTTTACCGATGATGCAAAATGTAGTTGTATTAATTAAAGTTGTGGTTAATATTCGTCTTTGGATCTTTTCCGTTTGACACACATGGTTCGATTTTATTTTAAATTTCTACACAGATGTAGTTTTGCATGCCGATTACGAAATTCAGAACCATTTTTTGGAGAAATTAATAATAAAAAAGTTACAACCCTTTAAAGTATTTTATTAATATTAGTGACAAAAATCAACACAAATTAATATTTTCGATTAAATGTTGCGATGCACTGTAACATTTTTTGGAACTGGTCGCAGTTTTCGTGTCTGCGTCGCCAAATAAACTCGCAGAGGTAGGAATCGATCATCGAACGATGAGTGCCGCAACGTCGTTTATTAGAGCGTTTAAGGCAGTTCCATGTGCTTTCAACTTGTTGCGTGTGGGTCCCGTCTTCTGAGTTGACGAACTCAACACTGTGGTTCACTGTTTGATGGTGAAACTTATAGCCTGGTATCTGTGGGATGTGGGAATAGGCTCGCCACAAGTCACTGTAGATTGTCGTTTCTGGCAGAATCGATGCCCGGATACACTCTTCAAGTGTCTCACGGTTGCGACATGGGACAGCATAGAGGAACACCTGCCGAGTCTCGCAACACACACCGCCGAAAACCCACTGCTCCGGTAGCACTCTTTCTCGATTGTACTTTCGTCTGGAGTATACTGTTTCGTCAATTTCTACAATTGTTCCAGGACCACCTATCTGCGCTGGGTTACGAAGTATATCCTCTGCACATACTTCTCTCATGTAGCTGTTATAATCAACAGCGGTGTTGTGGTTAATTTCCAACTCCTCCTCACAAAACCGGATAGTTGTTAGTTCCTTGACCCACGAATAAATGAATACAGCTACGGTTGAAAGCGGAAGAGTACCACCTTCAAGCCATGTTCCTTTCCTCACTGACACAGATTCGTTGCAACCTTTCTTGCCGCAGCGCCACTGGGCGGTTCCACTGGAAACAGCGATATTCATTTCGTGTTTCTGCCGACATAGTTTCTTCTTTGGTATGATATTCTTCTCCTGAAAATACTCACTGCGTCCTCCTCGTTTTTAAGTTTGTTCCACAAACTTTTTAAATTGTCCACTCTATCGCTCATGATTGTTTGAATTAGTTTCTATGGAAAAGAGAAATAACATTACTAACATTTACAATAACAACACAATACATAACAACATAACAAATTAGTGAACATTTAAATAGGGAAAAACCAATCTTTACTTAACCTAACCTAACCTAACCTAACCTAAAAATTCAATCTTTAAAGGGTTGTAACTTTTTTATTATTAATTTCTCCAAAAAATGGTTCTGATTTTCGTAATTGGCATGCAAAACTACGTCTGTGTAGAAATTTAAAATAAAATCGAACCATGTGTGTCAAACGGAAAAGACCCTCGTCTCTTAACCCGCTCACGCGCAGTCAAAACAGTACAATATGTTGAGTTGCCATTCAAAACTGACTAATAAAATATATATCTTATGTTGTGCAAATTTGTTCAAATGTACTTTTTTTAATAAAATATATTTCCTGTTTTGGCTATAATGTACTTTTTTCATAAAATAGTTTTCCTGATTGGGCTATTTTTTAGCTACTCTGCCACTTAATTAGTTGGTTGGGTTTTGTTCTGGCTATTTTTTTTTCTAATTGGATTCAGTTTAGTGGTGTCTGTGATAGAATTATGACGTGCCATTCGTGTGATTTTGACTTTGAGAACTTGATTCGTCATGTGCCCGAGATGAAGACAAAGGATTGGATGTTTTTATCAATTACGTCGTTATTCTCTCATCCTTAACTTGCCCGAAATGTGACAGTGAGTACCTAATACGAAAAGATCAGAAGATATTTAGGTGAAATAACCAATATTAACCTGTTAGGTTAATTGAATGCCCGGTTAGGTCAACTGAAGGCCCGGTTAGGTCAACTGAAGGCCTGGTTAGGTTAATTGAATGCCCGGTTAGGTCAACTGTACACCCTTGATGATTGGTTTGGTTAAGTAGCGATATTTTCGTTAGTTTAAATGAGAATGATGAGAGCAAACTTTTCTGGTTAATTTTGAGGTGTTTTGTACGAAACTGCCATCCGTTTCCTGTGCAAATGCGTAGTTTTCGAGATGGCGATATCTCTAAAACTACGCATTTGCACAGAAAAGGGATGGCAGATTCGTGCAAAACACCTCAAAATTGACCAGAAAAGTTTGTTCTCATCATAAAAACAGACTGGGTGTAAAAACAAATAATTACCAAAGTTGTTAGCTCCTAACCAAGTATTTTACATTTGGGGGTTGATAATTCGGTAAAATCATGAGTATGAGTTAAGGAGAGAGACTCTGACTAGAAGACGTGTGACACAAATACCATAGTAACCTCCGTGAAACTCGCTAACCATTTTCTTTAAATGTGTGGTATCAGATCGAAATTTAAGGCATACTTGCTTATTTATTTCCTAAGGATAGAAATATATACAATTAATGAGAAATAATACAGTCATCTCGTCGTTAAGTGAAGCTATTTCCCTGTCTTCTAGCTTTGTAAATAAAATATTGTGATTCACTCTATTATATGCCTTACTTATATCCAGTGGCGGTCCTAGCTTACATGACGCCCTGGGCGAACCTCACCTTCAGCCCCCCCCCCCCTGTTCGCCAACACACACACATTCGAATCCCCCAAAATAAAGGACAGACATAACTCTTTCACAAAATAACTTTTTATTGGACTAATTGTTGGAACTTCAGAACCAAAACAAAGACTCAAATTTCTGAATTTTACAAATCCTTCATCACGTAAATAGAATAACTCACTTAAGAGAATGTAATTATGATACTATGAACAGGAAAAATACAAATTAAATTGCACAACTGCCATAAAAAACTAGAGAATCAAATTTCTAAATGTTACAAATGCTCTATCACATAAATAGAATAAGACACTTAAGAGAGGGTAATTATTATGCTACACTTTGAACAAGAAACAAATAAATTGCACCACAGCACAACTGCCATCTAAAGCCTGACTCTTCTTACTTCCTTGATGCAAAGTCATGAATTAAATCATCATATGAAATCTGCTCAGCAATTGTATGATTTATACTGATGATGGCCAGACCGGTAAGGCGTTCCTGTGACATAGTTGACCTCAGGTAGGATTGATGAGCTTCAGCTTTGAAAAGCTCCTCTCTGCTTCAGCAACAGTGACTGGAAGAGTAAGACCAATTCTGAGAGCAGTCCACAAATTTGGATATATTTCAGAGAGCTCCCTTTCATGGATAAATGTCAGCAGTTCAAGCAAGGATATGGTCTTTGATGGCAAGTCAGGCAAGTTCTTCAGCTCCTGTGCAAGCTCTCTGCCATCCACGTCAGATTGTCCCTTAAAGTGTAGTGTAGTACTAAGGTTCACACATTGTTCTGTCAGCTCCTCAAATGTGAGATTTTGGAAATGTGTCAGCACTCCAAACTTCTCTCCCACAATTTCCAACGTGGAAAATCTTTCCTGAATGGCTGATGTTGCAGCATCAACCACTGCATTGAAAAATGTCACCTCCAGCTTCTTCAAAGCATCAATCAAGGGCTCATCAGATGCTTCATAGGAGAAGTGCCGCTTTGTGGACCTCAGCCGTTTTTGTTTTAACAGCCTCCACATTCATTTGTTCACAGATATCTGTGGCTGCCATTTGTGTAGCCACAAAACCTGTTGCCCTGTAATTGCGGAGACCTCTCTCTGTTTTTTTAGGAGATTTACTGCAACATCAACGTGCATGCTAGGAGACTGCATCTGCTTGCTCACATGCTGAATTTGGCACAACAGGTCATGCCACACCACTGAACAAATGGCGAAGCGGTATGACCCAACCTCCTCTGACAGAGATTGAGCCTCGACCTTTATTACAGAGTCTTTGGTGTGGTCCCTCATCTCGATCAGTGCATCTCTCACTGCAGCTGCCTGATATCTCAGGGGCTCCACACTCTTGATCTTGCTTTCCCACCTTGTATCAGACCACATCTTCAATGTGATGTTCACATGTTTTTTCAAAATGGCCCATCGTTGTGTGGAGGCTGAAAACAAGTTGTAAAGCTTCTGCAAGATGCCAAAGTAACTTGTGGCATCAATAGATTCCTTAGCAGCATCGGCCACAAGAAAATTCAGAGAATGAGCCCCACATGGAACAAACAGAGCTCTGGGATTAATTTCTAGGAGCCTGGATTGAACACCCTTGTTTTTTCCCCTCATGTTGGCCCCGTTGTCGTATGATTGTCCTCTACAGTCCATGAAAGGAACTTTTAGCTCCTCCAGTCTCTTCAGAATCAGAGATGCCAAATGTTGACCAGTGGACTCCTCTGCCTCCAAAAACCCCATGAAATGTTCCTTTATATGGGGCTTCCCCTCCAGTGACACAACCCGAATCACAACTGACAACTGTTCAGTGTGGCTGATATCTGGAGTGCAATCTAGAATTATTGAAAAAAACTTTGATTGTTTGATGTCGCTCACCATTGCTGAAATGGTCTTGCTGCTCGACAAATCAATGAGTTCGTTTTGTATGTGGTGGCCGAGGTAGCTGGTGTGACTGGAGGTCCCTTTTTGGACACGGTTAATGTGCTCTTGCATTATAGGATCAAATTGTGCCATCAGTTCAACTTCTTTCAGAAAATTGCCATTTGATGGTGAGAACAATTTTTCTGTATGTCCCCTTAGTGCCAAATTCCTAACTGCCAGAGAATGCACAATAGCAGTGAGACGTGTCAGCACCGCTCTCCATCTCAACTTCTCAGCCTCCAGAAGTGCCATCTCCTGCTTGTCAATGGTCTCCCCCTTTCTCATCCTCACTGCCAGTTCTTTCCAGATTTTCATAGAATTTAGGTGTTCTGAACTGTTGTCATGTGATGTGAGCAATGAGCTTGCATGCTTCCAGTCCGAGAGTCCCAAACTTGTTAAATTTATTTTCTTCTTGGAAAATAATGTACAACAGAAACAGAAAAGGCTGTTGTTTTTTAAGGAATAGACCAACCAACTTCTGGTTATATTTTCCCCACTAACCAATGACTTCCTGAAGTATTGATGGTGGAAACTTCTTCCGTCACTGTCGTTTCTAGGGAATACAAAGTCAGATGGTACTTGACTTGGTCCCATGGAAACCAGTTGTGTCCGAATTCTCTCAGTCAGAACTGAAGGCCAGTTAGCAGGGTCGGTGGACAGAGACTCATCCTCAGGAGGCGATTCTGCTCCAGGCATTTCTAATAGAAAGAACAAGAGCATTACTCATTAGTATACACACCTAAGTTAGATAACACATTATTCACAGCACTTTGTTATGGTGGTGGTGTTATGGAATTATGGTGGTGAAACACCACACATACCCAGTAACCCAGACCCAGTGATAATAACATTATAATTTATAACTGTTTGCAAAATGCTTTGCAGGGATGCACACACATACACATACACACACACGCACACACTCACAGACATATGTGCACACAAACTCACCTGAAGAGTCCTGCCGGGGAGAAGTAGAAGCAAATGGGTCTTCATCCTCAGGATCAGACTGCATTTGTGGAGACATATGTGAGGCTGAGGAGGTAGATGGCTCCTCAGCCTCAATAATGGCAGAAGTAGACGGCTTCTCATCCTGGCTAGTGGCAGAGGGTGTTCCAAAATATTTCAAAAGTGCCCCTGCAAATAGTAAAATAGAACATAACAGACCAATGCATGAATAGGCTAGTACAATTAATTTAACATGTTATTAAGCACAATTTATTAAACTTTTAGAATAGGAAACAAATGAATAATACAACCTCCTTGGTTAATGGCTAATTATATACATAATAGTACACTTCAAATGACTCAGAAAGCTATATCACAAAATAGCAGTGCAATATAGCAGTGAAGAGTAGATGACATAGCTCTATACCTTTATCTTTTGCTCGTTTCTCCTCTTCTTCTTTCCTCTTTTTTCTAAACTGAGCACCTGATAGCTTTGACCTCTTCTTATCCATTTGCGGTTATTTGACAGACCTTAGTGGCTTAGTGTGAAGATTCGTTCTGTAATAAATAATATACATTTCACTATTTAACCAAACCCAGAAAAATAACATTACATATGTTAAAGTATGGGCCTTTATTCCCAATAATATTAATCTGGAAGCATTTTGCATTGTTTAGGTCTTTTATGGGAAGGTTTATGGAAAATGCAATAGATGGTTTTTTATTAATAAAAATATATTATTGATCTTTTATTATTTATTTTATTTTATTTTTATTTTTATTTATTTCTTTATTTATTTATTCTTATTTTTATTTTTATTTTTTTTACAGGCGCTCATGCCGCCCCTCCACAAATGCCGCCCTGTGCGGCTGCCCATATTGCCCATATGAGGAACCGCCACTGCTTATATCTAGGAAACAGGCTACAAACAGTTGAATTACTGTCAGTGTATTTAAATATAATTTCATTAAGTACATAGATACACAGATCAGTTGAGTGGGATCTTTTAAAACCAAACTCATTAGGATTTAGATGTTCATAAGTAATCATTTAAGCGTGTATCAAGAGTTTCTCTAGTAGTTTCGAGAAGCAAGAGGCGATAGCAATAGGCCTGTAATTATTGTTGGATAGAATATCCCATATTTTTTTTATATATATATATATATATATATATATATATATATATATATATATATAATTACACAATAGAGAGAGGGGAAGGCTACATTATCTCGGCTTATTTACATGTGTTGATTCACGAAATGCATAGTCTAAATATCAGTACATACATACAAATAGCAGATCATTAAAATTTTTAAATTACGTTGCCTTTAACGTTTAAGAGAGTTCTTTAAACACAATTTATAACAATATTTGATGTGCAGTAAAATTATTAGTTCACATACCAGAAGATATTTACAGTGGTGTAGTGCTAAATAAAGAAGTGAGGGAACGCATTTTGAAAGTGTTACTCAGATGCGGGGGGGGGCAATGGCGAGCGCGGCGAGCCCATACAGCTGGGGGTCCGGGGGCACTGTAAGCCCCCCGGGAAATCTTTTGAAATCTGACCAATTTCAGGGATATTTTGAGGTCATATGCACTGGATATTAGGATATATTCCAAGGTTGAAGATGCAGTATTTCCAGTGTCATTAGATATACGACATCCAGTACGATCAATAAAAATAGCTAACAACTGGAATGATTAACTAAAAAAAGTTAACAACTGGTACGCCGTGGTGACTGTTTCACCAGATCTTTATAGGCTAGCATTGCCTCAGTCGAAGCTAAAAGAAATGAAGCAGTTAATGATTCTTTCTCATATTTCTTCTAGGGGTGGGAATTAAAATTTCATGACGTTAGAGATTTGTAAGTTCGGATTTATTTGAAATAGTGAGGGAACGCCGTTCCGTCTACCAAAAAAAGTAAGGGAACGCCGTTCCCACGCGTTCCCACAGCACTACACCACTGGATATTTATATATCAACGTAAATAACAGAAAACTACATATTTAAAAGTAGAGAAACAATTAAGCATATGTTATGAATGTATAAAAAGTTTATATGTTTGAGCTGCAGATCGGATGAAAATAAGTCAGTTTCCCTTAAAAAAAGAGGATAATTAATTTATTTAAATTAAAATAATAAACCTTCATTTTATTTTTCATAATACAGATATTAAACAAAGAAATTGTTTTTGATTTAAAATGTGTTTAACCTGATTTTCTTTTATGTGATGTTCGGATTAGTTAACACATGAAAGCGGTGCGATAGAACTACACTCGAATAAGCAATGTGGTATTAAATTATAATAATACGTTTTTGAGAATACAGCGCAATTTCTTGTATGTTTTGAGGTCCATGCATGCTCTCGTATGAGTCTATTAAAACTCTTTTTGAAATATTTATTTAAAGTTTTCCTTTGTATTGTTCGAAGGTATAAGGTTCAAAATTGAGTGTCAAACTCTGTAGTCATAAGGCGACTCTGCTATTTAGATTTAAGTACGTATATATATATATATGTATATATATATACACACATAATATCAGTCTGATGTGTGAGAATGTTGCACCCCTCTTCAGCTAAAACTAACGGGGCCACGAACACGACGGAACGCGCCTGAATGTTGCGTAAAAAGTGCCTTTTTTCGTACTCGAATGTTTGTTTGTTTGTTTTTGTTTTAAACCCCTCTCATGAAAGACCATGAAGTCTTCTAAAGAAAGGCGAGGAAAGCGAGGAGGATTTTTTTTAATTTAATTTTTTTTTTAAACTTTATTTTTGAAATTTTTATTTAAATTTTTTTTTTAATTTTTCCCAAGGAGGAGGCCTTCAAGGGACCTTCAAGGGAAAAACCCACAAATGCCCCTCATTAAGGACGGTGAGGCCCCATAAATGGGGTGAGGACTTAAGGAAGGGGCTCCCCTTATAATGGAGGCGAAGGCCTTCAGGGGCCTCTCCAGGGGCAAGTTTCAAAGCTCCCCAATTTCCTCTGCCAAATGCCATCATACTAGTCCTTCTCACACAGTCTACCCTCGCCATGAATTTGTAGTCAGCATTGCTGATCGCTGCAACACGGAGACGATATATATATATATATATATACATATACATATATATATATATATATATATATATATATATACATATACACACACACACACAGGATGTTCTAAATTTATCGGGTAAACTTTTATATGAACGCAATAGCTTAAAAATTATGCGACATTTAACAATTTTATTTCAAATATAATAACAATAACAAAAGCAACAATACTTATTTATTTTAGATGTTCAAAGTGTCTTCCTTCAACTTGAACACATTGTTCACAACGTCTACTACTGATCGACAGACATATTATATAAAAGTTTACTAGGTAATTTTAGAGCACCCTGTGTATACATATATAGTGGACCTAGTTTTAGCCGTTTAAGGTGATAATGATTTAATTGTATGCAATGATTGATTGAGGCAATGACTGATTGCTTATTAATGATAGGCTATTTGAGTAGATCCACCATACTATTGGAAGTGACCGAAATGGCAGCGAGGTCACCAGCTTGGTTTACACCCAAGCAAATTAATATTAAGGTTATAAAAGACACCTTATAGTTTGTTTTGTATTTTATTATGAAAATAAAGCCGTTATTTATTCACTGTGATATAACAAAGAATTGACAGTAATTAATTGGTAGTTATACGTTATGCTTATGACATAGACTTAGTAGCTAATAAGATGAAATGTTACTAGCTTAATTGACACGTAATAAGTAATGTAAACGTTAATGGTATGTAAATGGCATGCAACATGGAACATTGAATGGGCCTAGTAAATGATATAAAGAATGCACGTGCGTTTGGTACATTGAATGGAAAACATGACACTGATTAAGTAGGCTAAATGATTGCATGGATGCACAAGGAATAATTGATGTGGCCTAATAATAATGGATTGAAATGCTTGCACAAATATCCTTTAAATATAAGAACATTATGTGATGTTAAATGATTACGTCAAGAGAATATTTAGTTAACACACAAATATATGAATTGAACATAATGACGGATGATACGCGGAATTACGGTATTAAAATGACACTTGAATTGGATGACAGGCCTACTGCGTTCTTTCACGAGAGTCAGTTGGAACGCTTAATTACACACTTTGGGAGTATAGCCTACCGTTCGGCGGTAGGCTAATGTCGGCTTCACAAGAGTACTTAGAATAGGAGGTACTTATCTTAGGACGATGTAAACTCTTGAAGGCGGGTTGAAGAAAGATCTATTACCGAAAACTCGAGTTGTCGTTGTCCGTTAAGCCTCTTGAGATGATGGATGTAGGCTTCGTATGGAAGCCTGAGGTGATGTTACTTCTCGAGGTGCAGGACGGTTTTAAATGATCTTGCAGGCGCAGGCCCGTGGTGCTGAATATATCTCGAGGAATGTGGAGAAACTTGAAGGCCGACCCGGCAAACCGCAGGCCCGAAGCGATTCCGGTTGGGCCTCGAGGGATTGCTTCTGCAGGTGGTCTGTAGATCTTACTTGATGATAAATTGTAGGCCTTGAAGAAAGTAGCGGCCGCGCCTCCGGCCGGAGCCGGAAGGCGGTTGAAGAGATGATATCGTACAGAGTAGTCTAACGAAATGGAAGTGCTAATGAAGTGATAAGGAGTGAGAGTGGGTGCTCGCTTTTATACGTGGTTCCTGTGACGTAGGACTTCGCACCAAATCTTAAGACGCTTTGTCCGCGCGTCCTTTAGTTGATAAAGGTTTGCGTTCGCGCCCTTTGGGAAGAAACAGACGTTCCCATTGTTTGACTCTTGCCCACGTGTGTTTTCCAAGTTCTTTGATGATAGCGTGGAAGTAAAGGATTTCTGTCTATTTGTTGGTCTATTTCTTGTCGATCCGCTACATATATATATATATATAAGCTAATCTAAATAAGTTTTTAGTGCCCCAAAAAGTGACAAAGCGATACCTGACAAATATGCATTCTTTGAAGAGAAATTGCAAGGAGATTGTATAACAGACTTTGATTTTACCCCAGAAGATGTAGCGAGAGCTATAGGACAAATGAAACCACATTTACACATTTAGCTGCAGGTCCGGACATTTGGAACGCATTATTGATTAAAAACTGTAAAAATGAAATAGCTATACCTTTATACTGGATATGGAGAAGATCCCTAGACACTGGGGAAATATCGAGCATCTTGAAAAGAGCAAACATTGTCCCTATATATAAAGGAGGGAACAGATATCAAGCAAAGAACTATAGACCAGTGTCATTGACGTCCCACCTGACCGTAGTATTTGAAAGAATAGTTAGAGAGAAAATTTGTTTTCTTGGAGACACTGGAAAAATTCAACGAAAATCAGCATAGATTCCGATCAAATAGATCATGTCTATCACAACTAATAGAACACTACAACAATATTCTAGATGCACTGGAAGGCAATGACAACTACGATGTCATATACACGGATTTTGCTAAAGCTTTATTTAAATATATCAGAATAACAGGCAAAGTGGGAAAATGGATCTACAACCGACTCAGAGAACGTCTACAGGTTGTCAAAATTCAAGGTATATCATCATCAGAATCGGAAATACGCAGCTCAGTACCACAAGGTAGTGTACTGGCCCCACTCTTGTTCATTATCATGCTAGCAGACATAGACAACGAGTAAACAGCAACAGTATAGTAACATCCTTTGCAGACGATACAAAGATCAGCAGAAAAATCAGCGATGTAAATGAAGTGGAGGCCTTGCAGAGGGACACGAACAAAATATACAAATGGTCAGAAGACAACAACATGACATTTAACACCGAGAAACTTCAGCTCCTGAGATATGGTAGAAAAGAGGAACTTAGACTGCATATTATGCTCCAGATAGACAGGAAATTCAGAGAAGCACGAAAGCCGATCGATCTGGGGGTAATAATGACCGAAGATGCGAAATTCGAAACACAAAATCAGATAGCGATAAATAAAGCAAAAAGAGTCGCCGGACAGGTACTAAGAACGTTCAAAAGAAGGGACAGGACAGTAATGATTCCCCTGCTATAAACACTGATTATACCAAAACTTGAATACTGCTCAGTTTTGACGTCCCCATACAGTGGCGGACTGGCTCATAAAATTTTGTCGGCCAAAGGGGTCAGGGAGCCCATAACCCCATTACATAATTCAATTCCAGTCCTATCCTAATAGGCCTATTTATGAGTTAAGTTTGTTTAAATAAAAAAAGTTAATATTTTTTTTATAAATTTATTTTACCAATAAATACAAATATTTTACAAGTACTGCCTGCATATACATACATACATACATACATGCTATACTAAGAGTAGTTTTTTAAGTTCATTACTCGAGTTTGCAAATCGGTCTATTATAGATTCCATGTCTAACTCATCCAACATGACCTTTTCTATAGACATCAACATGTATGCTTCCAGATTCTCCTCCGACAAAGAATTTCGTAATCTTCTTTTTATTATTTTAAGCTTAGAAAATGCCCGTTGACACTGAACTTGTGTCACAGACAGTGTACAGATAGCTTTGTACATTTGGTAAAGATTATCATATGCCTTGTCATTAAGTCTGTTTGATGCAAGAATATACAGAACACATGATGGACAATTGCCACAATATTTAGAGCATGAATTCATTTTACTGCTGCTCTCTGCATTATCATCATTCAGCAAAAGCTTAAATATTTCAAAGTTCGATGCAAAAGACTGCAATTCTAATTTTACTTCACTTCTATTATCCCTGGAGCAAGCTCAAGAATACCTTCCAATGCTTCTTTTTCAAGACCATTTTTCGTAATATATTCATAATTTGATGGATCGAGGCATGACATATCCTTATATAGTTATCTATGGTCAATGAAAACGGGATTCCAGTGATTGTACAACACGATCCATTATCAAGTTGAACACATGTACACGATAGTCTGACAAAGAATCAGATGTGTTGTTTCATCAGCAGCTAGTTCATCTGCCATTCTCTTTTTTTTGTTTCCTCTTGATTGGTAACTCAGTTTTTACAAAATCAATTTTCACTGTTTGATTTTCATCATTATTGAATTGTGCAATGTGCTCATTGGATTTGTTGGCAAATTTCAAAGCCTGACTATATACTTTATCAAATTCTCTTGATCCTTTCTTCAAATCTGTAATGGATTTTTCCACCATATTCCATGGAGTAAACATATTTAAGCCACTTGTCTGTAGATAGCTGTAATTTGAAAGATATTTAAGTATGTGAATGCTGTCAATATTGTTTGAAATTCTAGAAGGCTAAACAGTAAAACATTTGCCTCCTGTTTTGTTTTTGCATCAAAATTGTTAGAGCTTTGAATAATGGATAAACATGTCAGATGATCCACAAAATTACTGATACATATCTCGTCAAAATTTCCAAATATAGTAGTTGCTGCATTGGACTTCCCTGACCACCTGGTTTCACCAATTAGCTTTAATCGTTTCATCTTTTCTTTCCCCAGATGATGTCCAACAACTTCAATCCAGATGGCCATTTGCTTCTATGATACCTTCACAAATTTTGCTAAATTCTGGAGTAAATTGAAGAAGGAAACTGCTGGTACATAACACTTCGTAGTTTCAGTAACTACTAAATTGAGTACATGGGCATAGCACCATACATGAACATGCTGATCAGCTACATCAGCAATTTTACTCTGTAAGCCATTATATTGTCCATGGTAGCTTGCAGCGCCATCTGTGCTATCTGATAAGCAGTTTTTCGAATCTATTTCAAGACGTTGTAATGTTTCATTTAATAGGTCAAAAAGTCCCTGCCCTGTACCATCATTGCTTGGAACAATTGCAAGTAGTCGTTCATGGATAGTACCATTTAGTACATATCGAATAACAATACTAAATTGATCAATTGATGAAATATCCTGGGTTGAATCTACTTGTATGGAATAATACTTGGCCTCAGCAACTTGTTGAGTAATTTTTTCCTGTATCATATTCTTCATAATTTGGGTCAAAGAAGAGATGGTTGTTTTACTCAAGAATGTGACAAGACTACCACGACCTTTACTTTGTGCCTTTCTTTGTTTTTCCAATCTTTCACATCGTTGTTGAGACTTTTCCTTCACCATGGAAACATGAGAAGCCATAATAGGATCATATTTTGCCATCAACTGCACAGTAGCCAAGAAATTTCCATGATTTTCTGTTTCATCAAGAAGAGAATATGCTGACTCATTTCTGTGTCCACGAAAAGGAAGAGCTTGTTTACCTAACATCGATATTATATCTACAACTCTGGCAACAATATTTCTCTGCTTTAGTACTTCATCTTTTCGCTTCTGTAATGATGCATCGAAAAAACGAGCTAAACCACCATCATTTACTACACTGATATATTCCTGAGCATCCTTGCTATGCATACCAGTTGATTCATGCTCTGATAAGCACTGGCTAATGCGTCTGTAATCATTAAATCTTGCACGAAAGCAGAGGGGTTAAAAGAGGTTGGTGACTCAAATGCCAAGCAAAATGAACAATATAGCGATCTATTCTTCTTATTATATGTTAATCAGCGTCGTGAGACAGTGTCACCCATAATTTTTCGCTTATATAACTTTACATTAAATGACAGATCGTAATCATGTGGCTGAATTGGATGCTCTTTGAAAAAAGATTTCAAATCTGTTCGTGCAGGATATTGAAAGAGCTTATCCTGTCTAAATGTTGGTTGATTCTCATCATTAATTAAATCAGCTACTAGATCTTTTTGATTATGTACATGTACAGGCCCAGGTTCAGTTACTGTTATTCCACCAGCTAATTCAGAATCATAAAAATCAGCATCTACAGTCTCAAAAACGTAGGCATACCTTCATCTTTATGTCCTAGATCTACAGTATCAGCATGAACAGTTGTAGTTGAATTTCTCTGTAAGTCGCTTTCCTCTTTCTGACATGTAGATATAGGTGTTGATATCATAAATACTGTTATAGGCCTGTACTTTTTTGCCGAATCATTTCTTTCTGCTTCTCGTTTATCTTTCCGTTTCTGTGCTCCAGATTTCCGTTTCATGTGTTCCATTTCCTTACCTGAAATATAAAAAAAATTAAAAATAAAATTAATAAAGTAATCTGATTTACTAATTGCATTTAATATAACCAAGATCAACAAATTTCAAAACAAATAACAATGCTTGAATTATACTATAATGAATGAATATATGTATTCTGTAACTGTATTGTAATGTAATTGTAATGTAATGTATCTTTTCTCAATACTATTACATGTATTTTCTTATTTATTTTTATATCTATCTTTATATATAGCAGCTTTATATAAAATATATACATAACTCTATATATCTTTTATATTGTGGGGTCGCGCAGTTAATTTTCCGCATTTATATTATTTTTATATTAGTTACCGACAAACCAATTTTGCGCATTACCAAATTGTATATATTTTATCATTGTGTAATTTTAAGAATCATATAATATAATCTTTATAAATAAGTATTGTACATAAATTTATATATATATATTTAATTAATTCAGCTGTATATACAATAACAAAATCTTCTGTAAAATTAACCCCAGCCAACCAAGAACTCAATAAACTCTGAAAACGACCGGCTTTTTCTTCAAGACGCCAACCTTCCAAACGACAGGGGGAGAAGAGGACACGAGAGGCCCCTAAAAGAGATACCCTAAAAGAGATAGCCTGCCTCTCGTATCCTTCATTCTTCCCGGCAACTACAAGTAGTAGCAAGAAGGAACAAGCTACAATTGGTGACCCCTGGAGTGACCCGAAGCAGCCAGCGGAAGCAGCATCCTTCAGTCGCTGGGCGGAACAAACCGAAGCCACGCCTCTTCGCCGCCCACCCGTAGTAGCCGGTCGGAACCGAAGCAGCAGCAGACCCGAATTACATTCCCGCAAGATGGAATCTGTTGAATCAGGAGTGCACCATGTCACCATCAAGCCACCCACGTTCTCTGAAGCGTCGGCCGCAGGATGGTTCTCCATCATGGAGGCACAATTCCACATTTCCAGAATAACATCCGAAGAGACCAAATTTTTCCATGTTCTAGCCTCGTTACCCCCCGAAGTCGTCTCACGAATTTCAGCAGCAACTCTCTCCAACAAGTCGTACACCGATTTAAAAGAAGAAATCGTGAGTCATTACGAAAAGACGAAGCCAGAACTCTTCGAACGACTCATCTCCAACACTCCTCTCACTGGAAAGCCCTCCCAATTCCTTCAAGATATCCACCAAACGGCACTGAAGGTGGGCGTCAGCGATGATTTGGTGAAGCATAAATTCATCCAGGCGCTCCCATCCTCAATAGCGCCCGTCGTAGCAGCACAAAAGGAGCTGACGCTAACTCAACTCGGCAAACTAGCCGATGAGTTAATATCGTTCGCTCAACAAAGCTGCTACGCGGCGCCAACGTCAACTCGAGCCAATACAAGCCCAAGAACGAATATTCCCATCGGCCTAAAACCCTTCAGCGAGAATCAGCGGCCGGTGGTGTGCCGCGCGCACCTTTATTATGGCCCCCAAGCAAGAACCTGCAGGCCATGGTGCAAGTGGCCAAATAAAGATGACGCCAAGCTGCTCCCCTCGTCACGCCCAAATTCAAGATCTTCCTCACCATCAAGAGAAACGTCGGAAAACTAGATAAGCAGGCTGTGATTAACGCGACGTCCGGCCTGCCGCTGATCTCAGTCGCAGCTCGCATCGCAAGTCTGAAGGTCAATTTTATCATTGACACAGGAGCGAGCATCTCAATTTTACCACCAACTTGTGTCAATGATTGTCAACTCCACCCAACCGCAGTAAAGATTTCCACCGCAAACGGTCAGCCGCTCGAAATATTCGGAGAAGTAACACTGGACATATCAATTCCTAAATTACGAAGAATATTCAGGTGGACATTCGTCGTCGCCCAAGTCTCCAGTCCACATCTCGGCGCCGATTTTCTATCCCATTATGACATCCTTGTGGACTGCAAGCATGGCATTTTGAAGGATAGAGCAACAACTCTTCAAGCCACTACTAAACCTGTGCAATCCAAAGACCTTCACCTCATCAATATTAACCCTACCGACAAATTACCTCAAGAAATCAGGAACCTGCTTGACAAGTACTCCTCACTACTGAAACCAGCTCAACCGCAGAAAGTTTCCACCAACACTGTCAAGCATACCATCGACACTGACAGCGCACCACCAGTGTTTGCAAGCCCTCGACGTCTTCCACCCGATAAATTATCCTCAGCTAAGGCTACTTTCAACAACTTACTTCAAGATGGAATTATAGAACCCTCAAAATCACCATGGGCCTCACCGTTACACCTCGTTCCGAAGAAGATACCAGGCGAATGGCGGGCGTGTGGTGATTATAGAAGCCTAAACGCTGTCACGAAACCGGACAGATATCCACTTCCTCATATAAGAAGTCTGTCAACATCTCTGCACGGAAAATCATGCTTTAGCAAAATCGATCTAGTCAGAGCATATCACCAAATTCCAGTCCACCCAGAAGATATCGAGAAAACGGCTGTAACAACTCCATTTGGTTTATTTCAGTATTTATACATGCGATTTGGTTTAAGAAACGCCCCTGCAACATTTCAACGCTTCAATCAACCAAACCAAACTAAGCCGCTTCAATCAACCAAACCAAACTTTAAGCCGCTTCAATCAACCAAACCAAACTTTAAGCCGCTTCAATCAACCAAACCAAACTTTAAGCCGCTTCAATCAACCAAACCAAACTTTAAGCCGCTTCAATCAACCAAACCAAACTTTAAGCCGCTTCAATCAACCAAACCAAACTTTAAACCGGCTTATATAGTTTCAGGTCCCACACAGGTACCGGGTGCACAATCAGACGACATCGGATCGGAGAAAAAGCACGCAAGGAAAAAGGACGATGGAAGACGCACCTCGGAGGTAGCAAATACAGACCTCAGGACGGGCGCGCAGGACAACGCAACAACCGGAAACGAGGCCGACCGAGGATCAACGCGAGCTGGACGAAGGATCCGATTCAAATCAAGACCCGAATATTTCTACTTTTGATATACGTGCTCCGCTTCTCGGGGTGGGCAGTAGTGTGGGGCCGCGCAGTTAATTTTCCGCATTTATATTATTTTTATATTAGTTACCGACAAACCAATTTTGCGCATTACCAAATTGTATATATTTTATCATTGTGTAATTTTAAGAATCATATATAATCTTTATAAATAAGTATTGTACATAAATTTATATATATATATTTAATTAATTCAGCTGTATATACAATAACAAAATCTTCTGTAAAATTAACCCCAGCCAACCAAGAACTCAATAAACTTTGAAAACGACCGGCTTTTTCTTCAAGACGCCAACTTTCCAAACGACAGGGGGAGAAGAGGATACGAGAGGCCCCTGAAAGAGATACCCTAAAAGAGATAGCCTGCCTCTCGTATCCTTCATTCTTCCCGGCAACTACAAGTAGTAGCAAGAAGGAACAAGCTACAATATATGGACATAGAAGTGGGTAAAATATAATTATACATATATAACAGCAATAACAAAAATAAGAGACTTACTTTGATAAATTGGAATTGATTTTAATGAAGCATGTAGGCAACTATTAAATAAACTAATGAAGTTAAAAATGTCGCAGTGACAGGCAGGTTGGCAAAACTGTATTTTAGGCACGTAAATTTATTAATTTTTGCTACTTTCTAAAAGTTTAAAACATGCAATAATTTTAACAAATTAAAGAAGTTATTAATACATTTGCCTTTTTATGTACTATTAATAAATACAAAATAAAAAAATACAAAAAAATTACAATATTAATAAATACAAAGTAAAAAAAATACAAACAAATAATTACAAAAATCTAAATAAATTATATCTATTTCATGTAATAGAAATACTGTCAACACCCTCAATTAAGATTCTAGGATATATCTCATCAGGCCCAACTGACTTATGTTTATTTAAACTTTATATATGAGTATGATAGATTGGCTGCCAATTTTTTTTACCTCAGGTCTAGGGGGCCAACTTGCCTTTTTTCTAGGGGGGCCCATCTGCCACATGGCAGACTGACAGCCTAGCCAGTCCGCCACTGTCCCCATATAAAAGAAAAAAACTAACAAACTAGAAGAAACTCAGAGACATTTCACAGCAAAGATTGATGACTGCAAAGAACTCAACTTCTGTGAAAGACTATGTAAACTAAATCTGTACTCCCTGGAAAGAAGAAGAGAGAGGTACACCATAATCTACATATGGAAAATGATCGAAAAACTGGTACCAAACCTAAAACTAAACCCAATTACCATTCAAACAACACTGGAAAATAGGAAAGGCAGAATGTGTAGTGTTCCTAAATTAAATGCCCGACAATGGACCTCCTCAACACTGAAGGAAAATAGCTTGGTTGTCAGGGGGCCAAGACTTTTTAACCAGCTTCCTAAGGACCTCAGAAACGTAACGGGGTTCAAAGTTGAAATCTTCAAGAGAAGACTAGATGCCTGGCTCAGGACGGTACCAGATGAACCGGGTGTACCTGACTATGTACGGTGGAGAGCACAAGAAAACAACTCGCTCCTCCACCAAGCCAGACCTAGAGGCGGGGCCACCAGCTTGACCTTCGTGTGAAGAGAGACCAACGCACGGAACAGCAACAAGGGTAACGAGGTTAAATTTTCATAATATTCAGCTTCTAAAAATAGTTGTCAAAATACTGTTTGTTTTCTTCAGCTAATGTTTTGTTAAAAGAAAAGAGGGGGCATAAAAGACGTATTTACATTATATTAACAATTCATTTTTTGTATTTCAGGTACTCCAGAAATTGTTTTCTCTGTGGCACTATTGTACACTTACATTTCTTTCGCATTCTTAGAAGAAAATCTCGCGACACTTGTTACTTCCATACCATATATCCTATCCTTTATTGGGTCATTTTTTATGACAGAGGTATATTTAACAATTTTTTTATACATATACAAGCAGAGCCTTTGGCTCCCTGCCCTACGGGGGGGGGGGGAGGGCTTGTGCTTCGCAAACTCGCCTACGGCGAGGGCACGTTAGGGTTACCCTTTTGGGGGGAGGTCATTCTCCCTCTCCCCAACCCCCCTCACTCCCTTTATGCAACTGGAGGCTAACCTCGACCCCCTTGTTGCATAGCCCCTCCCCCATTACCCCTACCATCTCCCCCATTGCCCCCTCCCCCTATTACCCCCGACCCCCTTTGTTTTGTTCGTTGGAACATTGTGGGTCATTTTTTTTATTCAAACAGGAAATGGATGAAAACAGGGAAGGAATTGTCGGTGTTCTTTTCATAGTTTAAGTGTAATCAGAATTTCTAAGTTTCTATATTTTAAAGGCTATGTCGTGGCCAATGTCATGACACCGCTTCCCGTCGATCAGCGAAGTTAAGCGATATTGGGTATGGGTAGTAGTAGTAGTTTGATGGGTCCATATGATGGAGCGACTCATGGTTTGGATACCACGTAAAGCTGTAAGTCCCCTCCTTCGTATGACTTTAAATGTTGCGAAGGAGGTTAAATAACTATATCATTACGTTTCTCAATACTTTAAATGCATTTAGATATTTTTATCATATCTTTCCCAGTAATCCAGATGTTCTCAAAGTTTCACTTGTGAAGGTTCATTTGAAACGGGTAATCCTGGTTATTCAACCGCATACTGACTATTTCTTAAAATTTTTAATTTTAATTCAGGTAATAAAAGAAACCACAAAATAAAATTATTAATTTAAATTTCACGTTCTTTTAAAAATTAGACTAAACTTCATGTTTCCTACAAATTACGACATTTGACCAATCCTTTAATTGTAAATAAGCTATAATTTCACACTGATTTTGTATAAGTTCCATTGAACCGCGGGATATAGAGTTAGCTTGAGGGACACGTTTAGTCTACGGAACACACTATGGGAACCCCTGTTATAATCCTTTTGATTTTTAGTAAACTAAAATACAGAACAATTCTTGTTGTTATGATGATAATGATAATGATAAGCTTTAGTGGCAGGATATAAACCCCATAAAACAGTATAATATTTTTGAAGGTAATAAACGATGAAATAAATCAAACAATAATGAATGACTAAAATAAAAATAAAAATAAAAATAAAAATAAAACAAATAACAATAAAAACCATCCACAGCTGACTAAAAAAAGGAAAAAAATTGAAATAAAAATATAAAGCACATGTGGCGATAATACCAAATATATATATATATATATATATATATATATATATATATATATATATATATATATATTAATAATAAAAGTATGTGTGTGTGTGTGTGTGTGTGTGTGTGTGTGTGTGTGTGTGTTCCAGCCATAACTCCAAAATGGAAGCAGTTGCAAACATGAAACTTCACACACATATTGATTAGGTCCCCAGGTTTTGCACTTGGGTCTTAATAAATTAAATAATTAAAATTACTGGGCCCGAAGGCCCCCAGCACCGCGATTAAACTACAGAAAAGAACGCAGCCATGAAGATTTTGAGCTTCACATTGTGTCAAGATTTCTGAATCTTAAGATTTTCATGACTAATTATTTGGTCAATAAAACTATAGAAAAGAACACAGTCATGAAAATCTTGAGCTTCACATATAATTAAAATTACTGGATATATATATATATATATATATATTATATATACATTCAACTGCAAAGAACACGCAGTATAAATAACGTAAAGAACGACGCTTGTATAGGAGATATTCCGCGCAAGACGAGAAAGAGAAAACAACAAATGAAAAAATGAAGTACCACCTGGGAATCGAACCCGGGATCTTCCGATTGCCGGTCAGACGCGATAACCACTAACCACTGACCGGCAATCGGAAGATCCCGGGTTCGATTCCCAGGTGGTACTTCATTTTTTCATTTGTTGTTTTCTCTTTCTCGTCTTGCGCGGAATATCTCCTATACAAGCGTCGTTCTTTACGTTATTTATACTGCGTGTTCTTTGCAGTTGAATGTATATAATGTTACGGCAAGCGGGAGGTGCCCCTTGGGGCATTGGTTTCTGCGAGTATGTAGAGGAATTACGGCATTTGGAAGAGTGGAGTCCATGGTGTAGTGGTTATCGCGTCTGACCGGCAATCGGAAGATCCCGGGTTCGATTCCCAGGTGGTACTTCATTTTTTCATTTGTTGTTTTCTCTTTCTCGTCTTGCGCGGAATATCTCCTATACAAGCGTCGTTCTTTACGTTATTTATACTGCGTGTTCTTTGCAGTTGAATGTATATAATGTTACGGCAAGCGGGAGGTGCCCCCTTGGGGCATTGGTTTCTGCGAGTATGTAGAGGAATTACGGCATTTGGAAGAGTGGAGTCCATGGTGTAGTGGTTATCGCGTCTGACCGGCAATCGGAAGATCCCGGGTTCGATTCCCAGGTGGTACTTCATTTTTTCATTTGTTGTTTTCTCTTTCTCGTCTTGCGCGGAATATCTCCTATACAAGCGTCGTTCTTTACGATATATATATATATATATATATATATTGATTAGGTCCAGAGGTTGTTGTTGTTGGTTAGCCGAACACCCCACCCTGATCGAGCAAGCCGGCGGCACGCAAGTAACCGATCGCCCTCTCCGGGGTAGACCAGAGGTTCAGCGCACTAGTGATATTGTGTTGTGTTCGTTGTTGTGCTAGAGCGGTACAGTCTGTCATAATGTGTTCAATTGTTTGTGGTGTGTCCTGGCACAGGTGGCAGGTGTCGTCTGTGGAGTTGTCTAGTCTGTGTTTATATGTCTGTAAGTTGGGGTGATGTCCACATCGGAATCGTGCTAAGTTAACTCGATCCGATCTACTCAGGCTGGTCTCTGACCTGTCAATGGGTGGCGACTTCGCACCTAGGACCGCATTCGGACCGAGTCGTGTCAGTGCTTTGTGGGTTAGGTGTGTGTGTGTGTGTGTGTGTGTGTGTGTGTATGTGTTTTCTGTACTGTGTGATGTCTGTGGTGCGTGGTATGGAATTGAGTATTTGGCTATAATGTCTCTCTGGTGTTACCTTAATGGTGCGAGGTGTTGGTGCATGATTGTACATGTAGGTGCAAGAGTGTTATGGGTTAGTTGTCGCTGCTGCCATGAATTGTGTTCCCCTCATATCTAAATGTTCCCTAACTTTCAGTATTTTTGTTTCTGGTGCAGGTGTTCTGTTGGTGTTGTTTGAGCGCAAGGCCATTTCAGCGCCAGACGATTCAGCGCCAGGATTTTTTCAGCGCCACAATATTTCGAAGAAAAAGCAAACAACTTTAAAATATTTCAATGCAAAAGCAAACAACTTTAAAATAAGAAATTTATTAATGTAAAATGAATACATCATTTAAAATTAAAAAAAATATTAGTTTGAAATTAATTAATTAATTAAAAAAATTGTGCGCTATTCCACGCAAGAACTCTACTTCACTTCTATTTCCATATTCTGAAACGATTTTAAATATTCTTTCGTCCGCTTTTCTGAACTTTTGTAATTTAACTTGAGGATCATACCCAGCTAAAAGTTTTTCAAAATATTCGTCGCGTCCTTTTTGAACTCTATGCAGCGTATCGATGAACTTCCATATGGTCGGGTGGAACATCCCTTATTCACTACGCAATCTTCTATTTGCTGCTTCAGCATGATTATTTGTTCTATCTTCCTCACGTAATGTACGTTGAAACATATTCCACATCTCCGCTGGAAACAATGGTTGTCTTCTACCAGTACCCCTTCTGTTTGGACGACCAATGTAGTTCTCTTCAAACCAGTTTAAAAGTGGAAGCAATTCCTCTGGTAATTCCATTGCTAGGGAGTCTACATGATCGTCAATGTCGTTAATAGGTACGAACGCTAGAGCCGGTACCATTTTAGCACTTAATGTAAAATCTGGATTGGTATTAAATGAATGCATGAGACCCATCCTGCTAATTTGTTTTATTATATTTTGCGATAAATGGAATAAGCAGCCTCTAATTTCTACTTCATGAAAGCAGTCTTTCATAACTGTAAAAGCTGCCTGTTCGAAATCACAAAGGATTGAGTCCGGTCGTACATTGGGTACCAACTCTTTAATCAATTCGAACATCCGTACATAAGTTGCACGCTGCTTATTTTGTAAGAGTATATATAGTATGGGGTGAACACCACCATGTTTCTTGACCATAATAGTATAAACTTAATAAAATAATTGAGGTGCTATTGCAAAGGTTCCATCGGCGTACCATATTTTTGAAGTTGCTAAATGTTGCAACCAACTCTCCCTTCCAAATATAATAATTTTGTTGTAGCCCATTCCACTATCACTCAAGCAAAATTTTTCCTCTGTATCTGGTGTTGGTTTATATATTTTGTATTCGTGTGGTAATTCTAACTCCTGAATGTTTCGGGGTTGTCGGGAACATCATTTACTTCATTCCGTTTTCGACGGATAATTTTACGCAAAGCTTGCCTATTTGGTACTTGCGCGATTCCGGCTTGGGACATATTTTCTGAGCATTTGTTAATAATTATGCTGGGAGGTTCACAAGTTTTCTCAGCCTGGTTTCTTATCTCTGTTTTTGCTTTTTCTACTTCAATTGCCACTGCAGGTTGTGGATGTGTATGCTTGTTAAGTTCCTTTATTACTTGTGCATTCATTGTATGAATTCTTGCCTTGCATCGTCCATCTTCATGACAACGCCAAAACTTAACGTTATTGTCTGTTTTACTTACTTTGTCAAATCTATATAAATATCCAGCATGACAGAATTTATCTTTTCCTCTTTTAATTTGAACTAATTGGGCATGGCTAAATATTTGAAAATAAAAAAAGCACACTGCACACACAATAGCAGACAGCAATTTTTTTAAAGAACACGTCAGAGAACTTTCTTTTCAACTCACAGAACAAAAGTATAATGAAAAAGGGTCGAAGAAAATGTGTAACCAAACAAACATAGATTCCGAGGTTGTTAGAAAGTTAGTTGGTTGGCTACGACAGCACAGCACCCAAACCTCCCAATTTATTTGGGATATGTGGTGTCATAGTATTTTCCCAAATAAACTGCAACGCAGTAGTACTGTACCGTCGTATTTTACGACAGTAAACACCATACAAAGCATATTTCCTCTTATCATAAATAACTAAAATTTGGGTCCGAGTCAAGTTTAAAGCAAAAGAATTGATTCGAAAAAATGAAATATTGTGGCGCTGAAAAATCCTGGCGCTGAATCGTTTGGCGCTGAAATGGCCTTGCCCTGCGGCGCTAAATCATACCTAACCCGGTCTAACTTAGTTCATAACTGAGCGAATATATGTATATGAGTGATGTTGTTTCCTGCTGGTGTCCAAAGTTTGTGCCTGTTAGTACCCTAAGCGCGTTAAGTCTTGACGTACATTTGTTTTTAATGTCCTGAATGTGGTTTGCAAAAGATAATGATGTGTTGTATGTGACCCCAAGTATTTTGGTTCTGTGAGTGTGTGGAATGGTGCTAGGACAGTTTGTTACCGGACAGTTCGCTACCGGACAGTTCGCTACTGGACATTTCGCTACTGGACATTTCGCTACTAGGTCTGTTCGTTACTAGGTCGCTTCGCTACCATATTCAAAAAAGTTTGTTAGTTAGTTGGTTAGTTAGTTAGTTGGTTAGTTGGTCACGCCACGTGGTTTACATCCAAACCATGCCCATACGAAAGTTTAATGTTTTTCAAATTTTTTAGTTATATTCAGTTTCGTTTGTACCAATCTCACGACAACAAGTAAAGTGATTGTAACTGTGTTTTCTAAGAACTCACAAGTGTACAAAATAATTGAAAATATATACTGCCCGATTCTAAGAAATACAAGTGTTAACAAATAATTAATTTATGTAACTTATATAACTGTGCTTTCTAAGAACTCACAAGTGTACAAAATAATTGAAAATATATACTGCCCGATTCTAAGAAATACAAGTGTTAACAAATAACTTATATACAGCCTTGTTTCTGCCCATTCAACTCTATTTAGTTTTATAATTGCTGATTTGCCCTTAACAGCTAATATGCTACGCATCTTGACTTCAAAAAGGAATAGAATAAAACTGATTGACGATCTAAACCAGTGGTGCACAAACTTTTTTGATGTGAGGGCCAAACCAACCATCTGTTTTATATGTAGGGGCCAGATATATAGATATTCTATTTTTTATAAATATGCATTTTTATAACCAGGGGTAATATTTCAGATTTTTCTTTGGGTAGCTACCCTTTTCATGTGAAAAATGTGAATTGAAAAGACCCGTGGGGGCCACATTTGGCCCGCGGGCCAGGGTTTGTGCATCACTGATCTAAACTATATCTATGACAAACACAAACAGAATGCTGATGATTCGAAGCAGTATTGGATGTGCGAGAATCGCACGTGTAAGGCCAGGATACACACCTATACAGACGACGAAGAATATGCCATTATTAAGATTGTTGGCAAGCATAACCACTGTGCAACCGTTTCAACTGTAAATGCAAGAATTGCACAGCAAAACATAAAAGAAAAATCAGTTTCTACTCAAGATGCTTCTCGGACCGTTATATCCCGTGAAACGGCAAATTTGAATCACTGTACTTTAGCAGAACTTCCCATGGTATCATCTATAAGCCGCAGTATCAGACGTTGGAGACAAGTACAAAACCAGTCTCCTCCAATCCCACAAACACGACATGGTTATCTCATTCCGAATGAGTATTCTACACTCAATTGTGGCTCGACATTCCTCCGGTATGATAGTGGGATAGACGATACACAAAGAATTTTAATATTTGCAACAGATCAAGCTCTTGAGGACCTTAAGAAATTCAAGACTTGGGCTGGAGATGGAACATTTAAGTGTAGTCTCAACATATATTATCAATTATATACTCTTCACATTCAAGCCAAAGAGTTCAACGTTCCACGACAGTTTGCTCTACTTCCCGACAAGACTCAAAACACTTACAAACGACTTTTTGATAAAGTGAAAGAACTACTACAAAACAATGAACCTGCACATATGGTAATGGATTTTGAAAAGGCAGCAATCGATAGTTTCGTAAATGTGTTTCCTGATGCGAATATTACGTGTTGTTTGTTCCATCTAGCACAGAGTACCTACAAACAAGTTGTACAAGCAGGTCTAAAGCAAAGATACCATGAAGATGATAATTTTAGCCTTAAGATTAGATGTTTTCCTGCATTTGCCTTTCTGCCAATTAATGATGTCATAGAAGGCTTTGAAGAGCTCATTGATGATGATGACATTCCACAAGAAATTGTCTCCTATTTTGAAACTAATTATATAGAAGTGAGAGGTCGTGGTCTGCGAAGAAGATTAGATCCACTGTTTTCTATTGATTCCTGGAATGTTTATGAAAGGTCTGTAAATGGAATGCCCTGAACAAATAACAACTTGGAAGGTTTTCATAGTGCACTCAAACTTTCTATGACAAGTTTACATCCAAACATCTGGACTCTGATTAACGCCTTGAAACAAGAAGAAGCATTGGCAAGGACCAAAGTAGCCCAATTGAATCGTGGTGATAACCTTCCAAAGGAAAAGAAGTACAGGGACTGCGAACAGCGAATTAGAAGATTGCTGGAAACCTATGATTCCGGAAACAAACTTGACTTCCTTCGGGCAGTAGCTCACAATCTTAAATATTTTTAGCTAATTATTGTATTTTTTATATGACACATGTTTCCTACGTTCACGTTTGCAATTGTTTATATGACAAACATTGTATTTTTCTATTTATATTTCTTATATATTTTGGATATTTTAATAAATTTTAATCAACAATTTTTAATAAACATTAAGAAATATGTTTTATGTCTTAATAAACATCAACAAATATACCTCATTTTATTTACCTATGTAAATATTGTTAACACAGCTTTATGTATAAAATAATATAACAATGATTTTAACCTTTAATGGTAGCGAAGTGACCTAGTAACGAACAGACCTAGTAGCGAAATGTCCGGTAGCGAACTGTCCGGCCACCGTGTGGTGTGGAATGTTGGTGTTGTTTAGTGTAATCTGTGGAATTATCTGGTGTTCTTTTGTGTTGCTTGTCAGCAAGGTGATGGTTGATTTTGTGGGCGCTACTTTGAGTATATTGTATATTGTTTATGTATGTTTGTAGGTTATTTGTAGCGGTATCGATGTTGTTGTGGGTGGATGTTAGAGTGATGTCATCTGCATATGATGATAAGGTAAGCTTGTTATCTATGGGTGTAGGAATGAAATGCATGTATAAGTTGAACAGTGTTGGTGAGAGAACAGAGCCTTGAGGGACCCCGTTCGGAAAAAGCTTGTTTTTGGATGACTTGCCATTAAATGTGACATGCGAGTATCTTCGTGAGAGACAGTTGCTCAGCCACCTTTTGGTGTTATTATGCATGTTTGTGCTGAGTATTTTGTTTATGAGAGGGAAGCGTGGGATAGCATCAAATGCTTTACTAATGTCTATTGTTGCTAATAGTTTATGTTGAGCTGGTCGTCTGGAGTTGATGCCATCTATGATGTGCTGCGTGAGGTTAGTGAGTAATGTCGTG
The DNA here is from genome assembly GCA_023014485.1 of Bathynomus jamesi. Lineage (NCBI taxonomy): Eukaryota > Metazoa > Arthropoda > Malacostraca > Isopoda > Cirolanidae > Bathynomus > Bathynomus jamesi. The sequence goes on from JAJOZX010001857.1 coordinate 229,235, forward strand.
GTTGAGTGGTGAGGTCTGAATCCGTGTTGAGTAGACGATGGTGGTATGTGTGGGTTGGTGATTTGTAAAATTAGTCTTTCTGTTACTTTGGAAGATGTATGTGCATAGTAAAGTAATGGGTCTGTAGGATAGGAAGCTGGTTCTGTTGGATTTTTGTTTGGTTTGAGTAGCGTAATAATTTTACCTTATTTCCATATGTCAGGAATAATACAGTGTTGGTATGAATATGTGCTGATATTTGTGAGAGCTAGTATTCCCTGTGGGCCCAAGTGTTTAAGACCTAGTAGCGAAATGTCCAGTGGCGAAATGTCCGGTAGCGAACTGTCCGGTAGCGAACTGTCCGGTAACAAACTGTCTTAGCACCGTTTAAGGTGTATGTTAGATATGTTGTCTGGTCCACTAGCCTTCGAATTCTTAATGTTTTTGATGATCTTGGTGGTCTGGTCTGTATTGAATAGGGTAGGTTGATTTTGGAACTGTGATCTTGGACTAGTCTAGATAGAAAGGTATTAATGAATAAAAAACGTTGCACCAACTCATATTTGTGAAAATGATTGTATTTTTTGAGGATTGTTAATTATTTTTAAGTTGTAAAATTGCCGAATTTTACGCGTAAAATCGCACGCGCGGCATTCGCGCAATGTAAACAAACAAAATATCGGACCTTATTTCATCAAAATAATCAATTAAAATTCGGCTTTTTTAACAAAACGATGCTTGAAACTTATTGTAAATGCATTATAGATGTTTATTAGTCTATTGTTTTGTATTTTTTAATGATATTTACCTATAAAATGGAAAATAAAATTGAGCGGAAATTGCACACCATTGGCTGTTCACTACATCAGAATGAGCTTCCTTTCAGAGCTGTTTTCAAGCATCTTGATGGCAGTACCAAAAGTCCCACTGCTTTCACTGGTCCGCTGGGAAAACTCTGTGAAATTGACTACCAAGATCTGCCACAAGTGGAATTCACCAAACTCAGTGGCCCCCTGGATGACATGGAATTTGCTGAGGAGACACTGAATGATCTCAGTAGCGACAAGAGGCTTCTTTTGGAGTATGTGCTTGGAATTTCCAGGGGCAAAGTCAACCCAAGATTTACTGCCTGGAAAATTGGACCATTAAACCATGCAAGATGGTTGACTTTGGCAATTAGATTGATGTGTCTGTGGACCAGAGGTGCTTATCCTCCAGAACTACAGGATAAGCTTTACCAGGCCATCAAGTTCATTGTGGAAGTGTATGCAGTCAGTTAGTTTGAGATCAAAAGGGACAGCAAGTTCCACAATCAGCAGCTGTACATCTTCAACATGATCCAGAGGATCAAGCAGCAGTCTGAAGAAATCCAGGGTGTTGCTTTCAAGAACCTGAAGTACAATGCTTTTGCCTTGCTGCCCGAGAATGTGCTGTACTCCATGATGAAGTCTGATGACTTGGAAGTGAGAGAAGCTGCTCTCAAGAAAATTCTGTCCATCAGGTAAGCATTTATTAATTTAAAAAAATGTGAAAAAAAATTTGATTATGGGGATTTATTTAATAAAAAAAAGGCTCGAGTTCTATAAATCCCCATAATCGAATTTTTTTTCACATTTTCTTATCCCAATTCCCCCCTCCCCTCTGATAATGGAAATAATCTTACCTTCTTTCTGAAAAAAAATTCGATTATGGGATTTATAGAACTCGGGTTTTTTTTTTTAATTTAAGTTTAATTTAAATCAGCAATTCTGAGACTAATAGGGATTAAATCTTAAACTGGAATAAAAAATAAATTAATTATTATTCTTTCAGAAGTGGGAAGCCAGCCAAGAAGAGGCTGAAGAAGATCACAGCCATCAACATTGAAGCTACCCACTGGTCAGAACTAATCAACCTTTCTCAAAGTGGCATCTGTGAACCTGCTCTCACAGAAAACTTTTCTGACCAGGAGCTTCAAGAAGCATTGCTGAATGGCACCAAGCTGGAGCTGCCTGATCTGCCTTCACATTCTCAGAGTGTTGAAAGGGCCGTGAAGCTGACATCTGAAGCTTCCCATACTGTTTATGGACTCGAATCAAGGCACAAACACATTCTGGCCAAAGCCCTAAGCCGCCAGATGAGGCCTTCCTTTGCTTCTAAGGGCTCTTACAGTGAAAATTATGATGATTTTGGGATCTAAATGTGTCTATTTGACTCTGTACATGTTTTTTTACTTTTTTTTCAATAAAATTGTAACTTTTTTCAGGATTTTTTTATGAAAATAGCATGATTTTTTTCGGCCGAAAATTGTGAAAATGCGGTATTTTTCGGTACGATTTTTTGACGATTTTTGAAACGGTTTCCTCAAAAAACGGTTAAAGCTAGGGATCTGAAATGTTTTGTCAGTTATTATCATATTAAGCCCTTACTATCTCGACTAGTCCAAAGTCGATATCTATACAAATGCGGAAAATCAATCTACCTTAGTATTGAAGGGTGTAATGGTCGTGTCGAGTCTGTAGGTTTTCTTGTCTGGCTGTTTGTCTGTCTGCGTGTTTCTGGTTGTTGTCTCTGTTTAAGTGACTTATCTTTGCGTAGTAATTAACTACAGGGTGTCCCATAAGTCCGGCATCATAGGAAAAATAATTAAAAAAGGCAAAACAAAAGCTTTTATTTACAGAACGTGCTCAATATGTCCACCATTGTTTTCAATACACAAATTCAGACGTGATACCCAGTCAGAAAGCACACGGTGAATGATGTCAGGAGTAATGGTGTTACATGCCCCAATAATGCGCTGCCGCAAATGTTCAACACTCCTAATTTTCTCTGCGTATACCAGCGCTTTCAAGTGGCCCCAGAGATAAAAATCTAGTGGCGTGAGATCCTGGCTTCTAGCTGGCCATTCCACAGGCCCTCGACGTCCTATCCAATGACCAGGGAATTGTTGGTACAGGTATTCCCTTACTTGGGTGCTGTAATGTGCAGGAGCGCCGTCTTGCACGAACCATGTTGGGAAATTTCCTTCTTCGTTCAGGACACTGGAAAATGCTTCTTCCTTGAGCATACGTAGGTAGGTGCCTCCAGTGACATGTTCATCGAAAAAGAGTGGGCCTATGATGCGATCCTTCCAAATGCCACACTATACCATCACCCGAGATGCACCTTGTTCCTTTGAAGAGGTATACCAGTGAGGGTTGTTTTGAGACCAGTAGCGGGTGTTCTGTCGATTTACCTCACCATTTCCATAAAAAACAGCTTCGTCACTGAACAGAATGGTGGACGGGAAACTGGCATCCCGAGCGTAAATTATGGTTTATAGAAATAGAAAAATATGAATTTCTCCTATGATGCCGGACTTATGGGACACCCTGTAGAATGTTAGCTTGTTGTGTATATGTTGGGATATTATTTTGGCAGCGACAGATAGCCGCGTGTGAGGTATGAATACCGCTGTTCGAGTGGGTAATGCTGTTTATAGTGTTGTATAGCCTGGATGTATCTGTGGAGCGGTTTAGTGTTGTTATGAATTCCCTAAATGATTCTGTTTGTTTTTCTTTGACTTTGTTGTTTATTTCTGTGTTGAGCTGTTGTATCTGCTGTTTTATGGCTTCTGTGTGTGGTGTTTGTGTGTTATGTTTGAGGTTGTTACGTTGCCTTATGAGGTGGGCTATTTCTCTAGTGTAATTTGGGTTCTATTTCCTTGGGTATGTATTTGTTTGCATTATTGATGATCTGGTTAAATGTGTTAAGTATTGTAAATGTGGTGAATTGTTCCTCAGTCTGTATTTTGAACTGTTCCCAATCAGCTTTCTTGTAATTTCTGTAAGTGTGCCTAAGGCTGTTGGGGCAGAGTGTAGAATATGTTGTAATGATGATGGGTAGGTGGTCTGATGACAGTTGTTTTTCTGTTTTCCAGTGTGTATGTGTTGCTAGTGAGGGGGAACAGAACGTTATGTCTTGGGAGGAATTTGAGTATCCTGCTTGATGTGGTATGTGTGTATGTTCTTCTGTATTGTTAAGAATGAAGAGGCTGTTTAGTTGTGTGGCTATGTTGGCGCCTCTGGTGTTGCTTTAGTTGTGCAGGTACCACCTAATGTCTCTAGCGTTGAAGTCTCCTCCTAAGATGACATTAGTGAGAGAGGCCAGATTGTGTAAATGTAGATTGTAATTGGCTGGCACCTGAGGTGAACTATTTGGTGGGATGTAAATGTTGATTTGTGTGGTGTTGTGTTTTGCGAGTGTTTTAATGTTAACTGCCTGTATTTCTATCGTGTTATCTGCTTGGATTGTGTTTGTAATGTTTTGGGTGGCATCAGTGTAGCTAATGCTCTTACGTATGTAAGTGATGAGTCCACCCCGTGACCCCCAGTACGATCTTGACGGATCGCTGTGAAGTCCAGAGGTTGTGCACCTGGGTGTTAATGAATTAAATAATCAATTTAAAAAAATTAAATGACGCCATCAAGATCATTACGTCATTACGTATATATATATATATATATATATATATATATATATATATATATATATATATATATCGAAACCTAGCGGAGCGACCCGGCGATGCAGGGTGGATGTTGAACGCTATATATACCGGGTGTCCGAGAATTATCTGTACAATTTTTGGCTGTTATTAAAAGTCAACCATGAAGTGTAGAAATTCCAGTTTTGTCCCATTTTACAGATAATCTCATTAAGATTTTTCTGATACCACATTTTGACAAGTTTTTTAGTACGCGGGTGACAGACATTGATGATTTAAAAGCAAGAATCACACCTGCTATTAAGGGAATTGATGTGGATATGCTGCAGCGTACATGGCAACATTTGGAGTATCGATTGGATGTTTTGCGAATCACTAATGGTGCACATATCGAATGTTTGTAACAACGTTACTTTAATAAAAGAAACTTTTGAAAATACAGATTCTAAATAATCTTGTTTAAGAATTTTACGTGTGTTATCAAGAATTTTATTAAAAGATGAAATTGTACAGATAATGTTCGGACACACTGGAATTTCTAAAACACTTGTCAAAACTTGGTATCAGAAAAAACGTAATGAGATTCTCTGTAAAATGGGACAAGACTGGAATTTCTACACTTCATGGTTGACTTTTAATAACAGCTAAAAATTGTACAGATAATTCTCGGACACCCTGTATATCGGCTATTGATTGATGGCGATGGCGTATACACACACACACACACACACATATATATATATACAGGGTGGGCGGAAAATAGCTCCCTATTTTGGATTGGTAAAAAAATACGTATATTATTCATTTATTTCAGAAAAAATAATATGAAAAGGTAGGCATACATGGTAGGTTTTCTCTAAAATTCAATGTGGGCTCCAACTCTTTCCACCAGCTTCTGGAGCCGCCCAGGAATGGCGTCCACTGACTTTAGCAGGAACTCCGGCGGGATGGAGGACATGACTTCCCGAATTCGGTCCTCCAGTTCTTCCAATGTCCTCGGTTTGGTGCGGTAGACTTCTTCCTTTACCCACCCCCAAAGAAAGAAGTCGCACGGTTACCGCTGAAAAACGGCAGAATCGGTTCAGTGTAACGGTGTGGTGTGGTATGACCTCAGATCAGGTTGTGGGCCCGTTCCTTCTGCGCAACACCATGAATGCTGAGCGGTACCTTGCTATGTTGCGAAACGAGGTCTGGCCGGTTGTCAGCACATGGGAGAACATCGACGATCTGATATTTATGCAAGATGGCGCCCCTCCGCACTTCGCTCTTGTTGTCCGTGAGTGGCTGGATGCCCACTTCCCTGGGCGTTGGATGGGTCGTCGTGGTCCACATCAATGGCCAGCCAGGAGCCCCGACTTGACACCGTGCGACTTCTTTCTTTGGGGGTGGGTAAAGGAAGAAGTCTACCGCACCAAACCGAGGACATTGGAAGAACTGGAGGACCGAATTCGGGAAGTCATGTCCTCCATCCCGCCGGAGTTCCTGCTAAAGTCAGTGGACGCCATTCCTCGCATTCCTCCGGGCGGCTCCAGAAGCTGGTGGAAAGAGTTGGAGCCCACATTGAATTTTAGAGAAACCTACCATGTATGCCTACCTTTTCATATTATTTCTTCTGAAATAAATGGATAATATACGTATTTTTTTTACCAATCCAAAATAGGGAGCTACTTTCCGCCCACCCTGTATATATATATATATATATATACATATACAGTATATGCCCGGTTAAGTTAATTGAATGCCCGGTTCGGTTAATTAAATGCCCAGTTAGGTTAATTAAATGCCCGATTAGATTAATTGAATATTGGGTAGAGTTAATTGAATGCCGGTTAGGTTAATTGTACGCCCTTGACGATTGATTAGGTTGAGTCGTGATATTTTCGTTAAAGCTAACGAAAATATCACGACTTAACCTAACCAATCGTCAAGGGCGTACAGTTGACGATTGGTTAACTGAATGCCCGGTTTGGTCAACTGAATGCCGATTAGGTTAATTAAATGCCCGTTAGGTCAACTGAATGCCCGATTAGATTACTTGAATACCCGGGTAGGTTAATTGAATGCCCGGTTAGGTTAATTGTACGCCCTTGACGATTGGTTAGGTTGAGTCGTGATATTTTCGTTAGCTTTAACGAAAATATCACGACTTAACCTAACCAATCGTCAAGGGCGTACAATTAACCTAAACCGGGCATATATATATATATTATATATATATATATATATACTATATATATATATATATATAATATATATATATATATATATATATATAATATATATATATATATCGTTCAACATCCACCCCGGCAACGCCGGGTCGCTCCGCTAGTATATATATATATCTATATATATATATATATATATCTATATATATATATTATGATACCTACAGACCGTGCATGGAACAAGGAACTATTCTAGGCTAATTAAATCCACTATAGTCCGAATAAGTAATGGTAAATGACAAATACTATAGTTTTTCTTTTTCATGATGCTAGCCCGACGTGGGCAACGGGTCACTCGCAAAGAGGTCCCAAAAATATAGCTTCCCTCACCACACCAGCAATCTGCAAAGCAGATAGGATCCAGCTTTGGGACAGGATCTAGGGTTTAAAGCAGCCTAGCCCAGCTACATTTAGAACCTCAATATAAGCAAAAGACTCGCTGCCTTCACGTCAGATTGTTATGTGCCTTGAAAAGTGGACGCTCAATTCTGCCAGTTGAGGTTTAAGTTTGGTTTTTGACTAAAAAATATAATAGTTACCTTTTCTTTGATGTATTCAATCTGACTTGAAGGCAGCGAGTCTTTGCTTATATTGAGGTTCTAAATGTAGCTGGGGCTGGCTGCTTTAAAACCCTAGATCCTGTCCCAAAGCTGGATCCTATCTGCTTTGCCGATAGCTGGTGAGGGAAGCTATATTTTTTGGACCTCTTTCCGAGTGACCCGTTGCCCACGTCGGGCTAGCATCATAAAGAAAAACTATAGTATTTGTCATTTACCATTACTTATTCGGACTATAGTGGATTTAATTATCCTAGAAGAGTTCCTTGTTCCATGCACGGTATGTGTGTATCATAAAAAACCTCAGGGAACCATTCTGAGTTCATTCCCATATATATATATATATATATATGTATATGGTAATGATAATCTATACTATAATAAGAGAGCTGTCCGTCTGTCCGTCCGTCCGTCTGTCCGTCCGTCTGTCCGTCCGTCCGTCCGTCTGTCCGTCCGTCCGTCCGTCACACTTTCAGAAATTGTGAGAAAAAATTGTGAGAAAAAAATTCAAAAATTGTATTACGGGCGGCAATGTGAAGCTCAAGATTTTCATGACTGTGTTCTTTTCTGTAGTTTAGCCTGTCTGTTTGTCTGTTTGTGAAATTTATCCCGGGCAGTAATGGGGAAGGGTGGGGGTGGGGGTAATGGGGGATGGGTGGGGTAATGGGGAGGGTTGGGGGTAATGGGGGAGGGGGTTAGCCCCCAAGTTGCATGAATGGGGGTGAGGAGGTTTTGGGAGATACCAGATTCAGAAATGTTGATGCAATGTGAAGCTCAAAATTTTCACGGCTGCGTTCTTTTCTGTAGTTTAGCCTGTCTAACCGTCAGCGAAGCGACGGGAACTGTACTAGTGATAATAATGATAATGACAATGGTAATGTTTATTGACAGGAGGCAGATCCCATAAAATTAAAAAGTACAGTATCCACGAAGGTAATCAACGCTACAACTAATTAATTAAACAATATATTTAAAAAACAAAAACAGAAAAGGACTACGATAATAAAGAAATAATAATAATACACGTAAAGAAACAATAAATAATAAAATTAGTAATAACAGCTTCATAAAAATAAAAAGTACATGTAACGGAATGACTAATGCAGGAGTTAAGTGGAGCTATAGACAAACACTTTCATACTACGAGGTCATACAGGGTGTACATAAAGTCAGGATCTACTTTTGTGAAGCACTTGGAAATTATATGGAATTCAATCATAAAATGATAAAGTGGTAACATTTATTAAATAATTAAGAGTAGGATTCGACGTGGCGCCCATCAGTAAATCTGCACAGCTCAAATCGTTCCGCAGCATTTCTAAACACATTCTGGAGCATTTGCGGGGTTATGTTATCTGCAGCAGTTCGTATACGTGTACGTAAGTTTTCAAGACTCGTAATCTTCGTCTGATAGACGTGCGACTCGATAAAGCCCATGCAAAGAAATCTAAAGGGGTTAAATCTGGTCATCTCGCTGGCCAAGGTCTGTTGCTTCCGCGTCCGATCCAGCGATTTGGAAAACGTCCATTGATAATCCTGAACAATTTGGCATAGTGACAAGGAGCACCATCATGTTGATAGACGGACGGGGATAGGATTGTTGGTACCGTCGTCTATCAACATGATGGTTGCTCCTTGTCACTATGCCAAAATTGTCAGGATATCTAAAATGGACGTTTCCAAAATCGCTGGATCGGACGCGGAAGCAACAAAAGACCTTGGCCAGCGAGATCACCAGATTTAACCCCTTTAGATTTCTTTGCATGGGGCTTTATCAAATCGCACGTCTATCAGACGAAGATTACGAGTCTTGAAAACTTACGTACACGTATACGAACTGCTGCAGATAACATAACCCCGCAAATGCTCCAGACTGTGTTTAGAAATGCTGCGGAACGATTTGAGCTGTGCAGGGATACTGATGGGCGTCACGTCGAATCCTACTCTTAATTATTTAATAAATGTTACCACTTTATCATTTTATGATTGAATTCCATATAATTTCCAAGTGCTTCACAAAAATAGATCCTGACTTTATGTACACCCTGTAGTCTAGATCTAGAAGACATAACGCGGCTTAATAAATAGCTTAGACAGTTGGATTGTTTGAAATTTTTTTAATTCTTCGCATTGGACTGTATTGGGCACGCCTTGTTGTCTCAGGGAGGCTTGGAACGTTGCGATTAACGAACATTTGTGAGACTGAGCAACTTGGAGGTAACTTAAGCAGCAGTGTATAAAATATATTGTGAAGCAAATTGAGGTTTTTATAATTAAGGGTTATTTTAAATATCAATGCAGAAAGTACGAAAAAGGGTGTCTTCAGCTACGCTTGTACAGAATTTGAAGTTCCTTATAATCATGTTTGCCTTAGCACGATAATTTCGGTATTGTTTCCTTATGTCTGGGTCGTCACTCAAGTTGCTGGTGATAGTTTGACCCAGCTCTATTGGTTCGTCTCTCATTTTGAAAATAATATAAGTTGTTTGGTTTGAGCTTTTAGGATGGAATTGCGTAACCTTAGTTTTAGTAACATTAAAATTAATTTCATGGTTCTGTGAATATAATTCACAACATTTTTATAAGATGATTCAGACCTTTCACCGAAAGACTAATTAGCACCATATCATCGGCATCGACCTGTCTTTTAAGACATTCCTGTCTTCTAAATTTTTAAATAGAAGATTGTGATTCACTCTCTCATATGCTTTGCTTACATCCATAAAACAACTATAAATAGTTGAATTACTGACAGTATACCTAAATACGATCGCTTAAAAGAAAAAAAAAATATATATATATACATACCTTACAACCTTACAAAGGTTTCGCGTGATGATCTCTCATTTCGGGAAGGTCAAGCTTGTCGCCCCTGCTCTCGAATTGGCCTGGTGAAGTAGTGAGTTTGATTCTTGCGCTCTCCACCTCACATAGCCAGGTACGCCAGGCTCATCGGGGATTGTTCTGATCCAGGCGTCTAGTCTTCTTTTGAAGATTTCCACTGCAGCTCCCTTTGTGTTTCTTAGGTCTTTGGGCAACTGATTAAACAGTCTTGGTCCTCTCACTACAAAACTATTTTCTTTGAGGGTTAAGGATGTGCCCTGTCTCGCCTTCAATTTGGGAATACGGCACAGTCTGCCGTTTCTACTGTCCACCGTTGTTTGGGGAGTTATAGAGTTCAGAGTAACATTAGGGACTAGTTTCTCCATTATTTTCTAAGTGTAAATAATGGTGTATCTCTCTCTTCTCCTTTCCAGTGAGTATAGGTCTAGTTCGCGTAACCTTTCCCAGTAATTTAGTTCTTTGCACCCATTGATCTTGGCTGTGAAGCTTCTCTGGATCCCTTCCAGCTGTCTAATGTCTTCTTTATATGGGGATGTTAGGACCGAGCAGTATTCCAATTTGGGTATTATCAGGGTTGTCAGTAGAGGAATCATTACATTCCTATCTCTTCGTTTAAAGGTTCTCAATATCTGTCCCGTTATTCTCTTTGCTCTGTTTACTGCTATCTTATTTTGTGTCTCAAATTTCGCATCATCCGTCATTACAACCCCTAAATCTTTTGCTCTGGGATTTCTCTGAATTTCCTGTCCATTTGGGGTGTAATATTCCATGCATTTTAGGTCTTCTCTTTCTCTGTACCGTAATAGCTGAAATTTTTCGATGTTAAACTTCATATTGTTGTCTTCCGTCCACTTGTAGATTCTGTTTATGTCGGGTTATAGGTATCTTATGTCTTCTGGGTTTCTTATTTTTCTACTGATCTTTGTGTCATCCGCAAAGGATGTTACTGTGCTGTCTCTGGTAACTTCCTTATCTATGTCAGTTAGCATGATTATGAAGAGTAGTGGAGCTAATACTGTTCCTTGTGGTACTGAGCTGAGGACCTCTGATTCTGATAAAGACACTCCTTGTACTGTAACGACTTGCCGCCGCTCACTAAAGAAATTATATATCCATTTCCCTACTTTTCCTGATATTCCCATATATTTCAGTTTATGTATTATGATTCCGTGGTCACACTTGTCAAACGCTTTAGCAAAGTCTGTGTATAGTACATCATAATTTTCATTACTTTCCAGTGAATCAATAATGTTGTTGTAGTGTTCCATTAGTTGTGATAGGCATGATCTGCCTGACCGAAACCCGTGTTGGTTATCATTGAATTTTTTCTGCGTTTCTAAAAAGTCATAGATTTTCTGTCTAACTATTCTTTCAAATATTTTAGTGAGATGGGATGTAAGCGACACTGGCCTATAGTTTTTGGCCTCGGATCGATCTCCTCCTTTATATATATATATATATATATATATATATATATATATATATATATATATAAGCAAAGAACCACAGGGAAAAGGAAAAGGAAACACGAAATCCGAGCACTTTCGTGATATATTCACATCTTCAGGGACAAGAAAGAAATAGAGAGAGTTTACCAAGTAAATGAGTTAAATACACAAGCGAAAAAATTCCCCAATAGGCAACTCAATTTGAAGAAAAATAAACCAATCTAAAGATTTTTTCCCAGTAGATAACTTAATCTAAAGGCTACTAAATTATTGAATACATAAAAACTGTATAAAGGAAATTAGACAATTAACATTTACCTTCCAGAATATTCCGTTACCTATTGGGGAAGCGAAGAATTCCCCAATAGGCAACTCAATCTAAAAACAATCTAAAATTTTTTCCAACAGATAACCTGTTCAAAAGTCTACTAAACTATCAAGTACGTAAAGACTATATGAAAGAAGTAATACAACTAAAATGTACACATAAAAATGTTAACAATTATTAAAATAATATTTATTTAATTAAAGCAAACATTTAAGTGGCAAGAATACGGTCAAAATAATACACCACCTTTCTAACAGTGTACGAGTCTAATTTATAAAGCCCAGGGCTAATATTAGGAACAAAATCAGCATTATTCTTGATCACACTCGATTCAAGTATATTTCTACTAACAATAGATTTACTAAAACTTAATTTGGAGGCATTTTTCTTTTTCTAGTCAGTGGGATGATTAGTATCTCTTACGTGAATGAAAATGGCGTTAGATTCCTGGCCGGTTCTTGTACTGTATTTATGCTGCTTAATACGTAACTCAAGCGTCTTGCCCGTTTGACCAATGTAAAATTTATTACATATTGTGCATAGAATTTTATATACACAACCCTGTTCACTTAAAGGGGAGTTTTTAATCAATGAATTCTTAATTACATCTTAATTTCTGAACGCGATATTTACATTAAAAGTCCTCAGCAGTTTCGGCAGATCAAGGAAATTTTCTTTAAATGGTAACGCGAAGACGTTTTTTGTGGTATAAGGAGTCTTGTCTTTATTAGACTCGTACATTGTTAGAAAGGTGGTTTATTATTTTGACCGTATTCTTCCACTTAATTGTTTGCTTTAATTAACTAAATATTATTTTAATAATTATTAACATTTTTATGTGTACATTTTAATTGTATTATTTCTTTCATATAGTCTTCACGTACTTGATAGTTTAGTAGACTTTTGAACAGGTTATCTATTGGAAAAAATTTTTAGATTGTTTTTAGATTGAGTTGCCTATTGGGGAATACTTTGCTTCCACAATAAGTAACGGAATATTCTGGAAGGAGCACGTGACGACGATTGCACCATGTCTTTTGTTTCCTTAGATTCTTGCCACTTAATTGCCTGTTTTAATTAAATACTATTTCTAATAACTGTAATAATGATTTTTTTTTTTTGTAAATTTTAATTGTCTAATTTCCTTTATATAGTTTTTATGCATTCAATAATTTAGTAGCTTTAAGATTAAGTTATCTATTGGAAAAAAATCTTTAGATTGTTTTATTGGTTTTTAAATTGAGTTGCCTATTGAGGAATTTTTTCGCTTGTGTATTTAACTCATTTACTTAGTAAATTCTCTCTATTTCTTTCTTGTCCCTGAAGATGTGAATATATCACGAAAGCGCTCGGATTTCGTGTTTCCTTTTCCTTTTCCCTGTGGTTCTTTGCTTATTAAAAAGATCACGTGTTGTTCTGTGATTTTATTGCATATATATATATATATATATACATACACATTTTAACTGCAAACGACACAGAGTATATATGATATAAAGAACGACGCTTTTTAGATGAGTGTCCGCACAAGAGGAGAGGAAAAAACAAGCAATGAAAAATGAGGCACCTCTCGGGAATCGAACCCGGGATCATCCCATTGCCGGTCAGATAGGTTAACCATTACACCAAAGGCCTCCACGATGCGAACCTTCTAATTCTCCCACGTACCAATGAGCGGAACAAATGTCCTTTTGAGGGGGGCACCTTCTCATGCCGTATATACATACATTTTAACTGCAAACGACACACAGTATATATAATGTAAAGAACGACGCTTGTTAGAAGAGTGTCCGCACATACGCGGCATTAGAAGGTGCCCCCTCAAAATGGCATTTGTGCCGCTCGTAGGTACGTAGGAGAATTAGAAAGATTGAATCGCGGAAACCTTTGGTGTAATGGTTAACATATCTGACCGGCAATCAGATGATCCCGGGTTCGATTCCTGAGAGGTGCCTCATTTTTCATTGCTTGTTTTCTCCTCTCCTCTTGTGCGGACACTCTTCTAACAAGCGTCGTTCTTTACATTATATATATATATATATATATACACACCTTTCAACCTTTCAAATGTTCCGTGCAATGATTCCTCATTTCACGAAGGTAAGCTTGTCGCCCCTCCTCTCGAGTTGGCCTAGCGAAGTAGTGAGTTGGTTTCTTGTACTCTGCACCCTCACATAGCCAGGTACGGCCAGCTCATCGGAGATTGTTCTGAGCCAGGTGTCTAATCTCCTTTTGAAGATGTCCACCGCAACACCACTCGTGTTCCTTAGTTCTTTGGGCAGCTGATTAAACAGTCTTGGTCCTCTCACAACAAAACTATTTTCCTTCAGGGTTAAGGATGTTCCCTGTCTAGCCTTTAATTTGGGAACACGACACAGGCTTCCTTTTCTACTTTCCACTGTTGTTTGGGGAGTTACAGGGTTCAGAGTAAGATTAGGGGCTAGTTTCTCCATTATTTTCCAAGTGTAAATAATGGTGTATCTTTCTCTTCTCTTTTCCAGTGAATATAGGTTTAATTCGCGTAACCTTTTCCAATAATTTAGTTCTTTGCACCCCTTGATCTTGGCTGTGAAGATTCTCTGAATCCCTTTTAGCTGTCTAATGTCTTCTTTTTTATGTGGGCACGTTAGGACCGAGCAGTATTCCAATTTGGGTATGATCAGTGCTTTCAGTAGAGGAATCATATTCCTATCCCTTCGTTTAAAGATTCTCAGTGTCTGCCCAGTTATTCTCTTTGCTCTGTTTACTGCTATCTTATTTTGGGTTTCAAATTTCACATCATCAGTCATTGCAACTCCTAAATCCTCTCCATTTGGGGTATAGTATTCCATGGATTTTAGGTCCTCCCTTTTTCCGTACCGTAACAGTTGAAATTTCTCAGTGCTAAACTTCATATTGTTGTCTTTCGTCCATTTGTAGATTCTGTTCATGTCTGTTTGAAGAGATCCTATATCCTCTGCGTATTTTATTTTTCTACTGATCTTTGTGTCATTGGCAAAGGATGTTACTGTGCTGTCTCTGGTAACGTCCTCATCTATGTCAGTTAGCATGATTATGAAGAGTAGTGGAGCTAATACTGTTCCTTGTGGTACTGAGCTAAGGACCTCTGATTCTGATGAAGATATTCCTTGTGCTGTAACGACTTGCCGCCGCTCACTAGGAAAATTATATATCCATTTCCCTACTTTTCCTGTTATTCCCCAAAATTTCAGTTTATGTATTATGATTCGATGGTCACACTTGTCAAACGCTTTGGCAAAGTCTGTGTATATTACATCATAGTTTTCATTACGTTCCAGTGCATCAATAATGTTGTTGTAGTGTTCCATTAGTTGTGGTAGGCATGATCTGCCAGACCGAAATCTATGTGGTTATCATTTAATTTTTTCCAAGTTTCCAAAAAGTCATAGATTTTCTGTCTAACTATTCTTTCAAATATTTTAGTGAGATGAGATGTAAGCGACAATGGCCTTCAATTTTTGGCCTCGGCTCGATCTCCTTTATACGAGGGTGGGCTGAAAAGTAATGCCTCCACTCAAATAAATTTTAAACTGGTTGAAGGATTTTATCAAAACAAAAACAGATATGTACCTTAGAGTTTATTCTTCAAACAATACATTTACTTTTTATAAAATCACCCTCTACCTTCTCTACCGTGATACATTTACGCCAACGATAAATGAGTTTTTGGAATTCATCTCGGTAAAACTTGGAGCTTTGACTACGAAACCAAAATTTCACAGCTGCCTTAACTTCATCGTCAGACTCGTAGCGATTTCCACGATGTTATTTACGTTTAAGAAAGAGGTGAAAATCGCATGGTGCTAAATCGGGGCTATATGGTGGATGCGGCAAGACGGTGAATTACAGATCCTCAATTGCTTCTCGCGTTTGAACACTGGTGTGAGGCCATGCGTTGTCATGGTGGACAATGACTGCGTTTCTGTGGGTGCGAACCCTCCTGATCCGTTTTTTCAACTTCTTCAGAGTTTCAGTATAACGTGTGGAGTTGACTGCTGTCCCTCTTTTCGTAAAGTCTTCGGGAACAACACCATTGATATCCCAAAAAACAGCCATCATCACTTTTCCAGCCGATTTTTTAACTTTGAATTTTTTTGGTTGCGGTGAATTTTTGTGCCGATATTCCAAGTATTGCCGTTTATTTTCAGGGTCATAATGGTGGACCCACGTCTCGTCTCCTTTCACAATGCTCTGCAGAAATTCATCTATTTCATTTTCGAAGCGCTGCAGATTTTCTTGGCAAATGCGTAGTCTCTCAGTTTTCATCTCGTCAGTGAGCATGCGAGGCACCCATCTAGCGCAGACCTTTCGGTAACCGAGAATCTATATTATAATAAGAGAGCCGTCCGTCCGTCCGTCCGTCCGTCCGTCCGTCACACTTTCAGAAATTGTGAGAAAAAATTGTGAGAAAAAAATTCAGAAATTGTATTACGGGCGGCAATATGAAGCTCAAGATTTTCATGACTGTGTTCTTTTCTGTAGTTTAGCCTGTCTGTTTGTCTGTTTGTGAAATTTATCACGGGCAGTAATGGGGGAAGGGTGGGGGTGGTGGTAATGGGGGATGGGTGGGGTAATGGGGAAGGGTGGGGGTAATGGGGGAGGGCGTTAGCCCCCAAGTTGCATGAATGGGGGTGAGGAGGTTTTGGGAGATACCAGATTCAGAAATGTTGACACAATGTGAAGCTCAAAATTTTCACGGCTGCGTTCTTTTCTGTAGTTTAGCCTGTCTAACCGTCAGCGAAGCGACGGGAACTGTACTAGTACTAATAATGTGTCGCACTTGCTCTTTGGAGATATCGAGCATTGCAGCAATTTCATTTTGTTTAATTCGATGATTTCCACGAATCAGTTCGTCAACGTAGTACCGATGCGACTCGTTGGTTGCCGTTTCAGACCTTTCACTTCGCGGTTTGTCTCGCAAATCTTCTTGCCCTGCTTTCCCTTCTTTATACTGCCTCGCCCAACGTCGAACGGTACTCACATCAGCACACTGTTTGCCGTACACAGCTTACATTTGCCGATGAATGTCTATTGGAGCAACACCTCCCGCGAACAAAAATTCAATTACGGCACGTTGCTTGAAGCGAACGTCTTTACTCCTTTCCACTGTAATCGATACTGGATCAACGTATGCGTATGGAATGAGTGTAGGCTATATTAAGCTATAACCCAAAACCGGTTTTATCTGGTTACATCTACACAATCTGGAATAGGGTGGGGATATCAAGTTACAACACAAAACCAGTTTTATCTAGCTACCTTTAAAAAATCCAGAATTATTCAAGTGGAGGCATTACTTTTCAGCCCACCCTCGTATATTGGGACTATGCTCGCGCTCTTCAGGATGCCCAGTATTTCTCCCGTGTCTAGTGATCGTGTCCATATCCAATATAGGTACTCAGCGATTGCATTCTTGCAGTTTTTGATCAGTGTGGCATTCCATTTGTCCGGGCCTGCCGCTGAGTGTGCTTTTAGTTTCCCTATAGCTTGTGTAATATCATCCGTCGTAAAGTCGGAGTCCGTTATACTTTCCCCTTGTAGTTCTTCTTCAAAGAACGCGTTTCTATCGCATATCAGTTTGTCAGTGTTTGGGGGTACTGAAAGATGATTCGTACTGAGCGATTAATATCAGTTAAAGTGAGTTAAATTTACTCTTGGTATCATAATTTCGCTTGCCATAATTAATTAACCGAAATCACAATACATGTTCATAAATGTAGAATATTGAAGCCCATTGCAGTGAAAACTGTTGACAATTATGAGCAATAAACTTTATAATAACTACACCTGCAATTTAATTAATTAATTGAGAGGTAAAAACTTCTAGAAGCAAACTCTCGAGTGTTTGGTTTGGGGACATACTGTAATTTGTCATCTTAATTTTTCATGTCTTCAGTCTCCTTATTGGCTCATCAAAAAAGGTAGAAAGGAAGAAGCTGAAAAGGCATTTATATATATTGCTGGTACATCGAGGAAAGAAATACACGCATTAATGGTAGAAGAAGCAGTAAAAAGTATCGGAACAACCGGAAGCAAGTCAGTTTGGGATCAGGTAACTTTGGTAAAGCATAAGTCCATCGTGGGAGAAAAGTCTTTAAGGATTTTATGCACACAAATAATTTGTTAATGATAAATAAATTCCAATGATATCACTGCAGTGCATGCGATACTTTTCAAAGCAACTAAACAAGGCTAGGAATGACCCTAGGCCAGAACAGGAAGGCCCTAGCCCTAGGCCCTACCCCCAGTCAGTGCCATGTCAGTGAGGATGGAATAGTTTTGGAATACAGATACAGTAATGAAGAAAAAGTGTATCTTATATCGTGAGCTATTTTTTAAAATAACTGAAGAAAGTTTGCGTTTATTTCAAGAAAAATATAATGAACCACCACCAAATGCAATCACTCTTCGATACTGGAAGATCAAACTTTTGGAAACAAGGAGCCTAGTAAAAGATCGTCCAAGAAGCAGAAAGCCAGTAACGGCGACTGTAGACAATAACAAAGAAAATGTCCTGGCCAGTTTTCAAGTCGATCCAACAACTTCACCGAGAAAAGTCGCACAAGAATTAGGTATTTCAAATTTTCAGTAGAAAAAATATTGAAATCACAGGGACACCACGATTACAAACCCATTTACTCTCAGCTCATATACGACGATGATTGTGATAGCCGGCTGCAGTTTGCTGAAACAATGAGACGAAAGTTCAACAGTGATTCAGATTTCTTTGGAAAGATCAAATTTTCAGATGAATGTGTGTTCGGTTTAACGAGTAAAGGAAACAAACACAACGTTCACTACTGGGCAAACAAAATCCCAAAATACGATTGGGTAAACCCGTTAAAACGGCTACACTAACAGTTTGGGCGTGCATTGGTTATTTAAGACTCGTTTCCTTTGACATATCGAGAGATACGATGGATGGATGGAAAACGCTATTGCCAGGTATTGAGAGACAAAGTTTTGCGACAGTTTACTAATGGCGTTGGCAGGAATTGGCTTCATCAACATGATGGAGTGCCACCACATTACTCTGCAGCTGCCCGTCAGATTCTAGATACGAACCTTGAAGGAAGATGGCCTGAGAGGCGAGGTCCCATCGAGTGGCCAGCCAGATTACCTGATTTAACCCCATGTGATTTCTGGCTTTTGGCTTATTTGCGTGACAAACTCTACATTCTTGGTTTCATCTATCCAAATGTGAATGCCCTTGAACAACTGAAAAGGATCTCACTCGATATGTTCAGAAGAACAATGAAGAGTTTCACAGAGAGAATCCACAAATGTATTATAGCGGATGGAGAACTCTTTGAAGATTAAATTACAATTTAACAAAATATTTATATGAATAAAATTCTTATAGACTCTTTGTTTGAATTGCTTCATCATTTGAACACTTACTTTTAATGTTGTTAACTAAATAGTTGTATGTATAAATTCCTTAAAGACGTTTCTCCCACCCTGTGTATTGGAGAAAAAATGTAATATATAAAAACTTCAATCAAACGTATCACAAAAACAGAAAAACGGTGTAGCAGTCTTGTTTATCTAAATAACGTAGTTAATGTATACAATGGGCATTTACCTCTACTTTTAATACCTACGCACTTGCTATTATATATCATTTTTAATAATTCTGTTGTGATTCATTTTCTCCACATGGCCATACCGATGTGGGCATACTTTATTCTTTTGTTCATTGGCTTTTTGATTGCACGCCTTTTCAGAACATTATTGTTTCTCATGCGGTTAATCCATTTCATACCATCATACATCCTAAATTATTAATCTCAACTGCTTTCCCTTTTGACAGTAAACTATCACGCAAACAAGCGTCACACACCCATACATCAGTGTTGACACTAGCATACCTTCACTAAGACTGAAATTTTCATCAAGATGTTGGAAATTCTTTCATCGACCAAGTGCCCTCAGGGGACAACAGTTTTTTTTCATCAAACTTTGATGCTTGATGAAATATTTTTCGCGGAACCGATTTCTTGAAAATAATTTAATTGAAGTGAGTGGCGTCATCTATTGGAGGAAATGTATGTCAGTTAAACACGATTTTAGTTTATTTTCATTAACCATGTGTAATTACATTCATACTGTTTTTATGTTAATCAAGAACAACATACTAACAGGAACTTATATTTTAAGATTAAATACATTAGAAATAAATTTACTTTTCCTCTGTGGGATTCGAACCGATGCCTGAAGCTGCATTTGTTCTTCTGCAACACAAGGATCCGTAATTTTCTTTATTCTATCTATGAACACTACCTTATACTTTCGCAGCTATATTTAAAAGACTTTTATTCCTATAATTTCTGCATTTGCCTTTCCGCCTTTATTTGTATGTAATAGCCCAATTATGATACATCTTTTCTCCACTCACCTGGAATATACCTACCTTCCCACACTTTCTGATATTTTCCAGAGATATTCAAACACAATTTTACCTTCATATTTAATCATCAGTCCCTGCCGACTTTCATACAGCCTGCATGTTACTCGTTCAACGTCATCTAAAATGATGTCTTTCACTCCATGGCATACACTTCTACATACACCATCAAAACCACCTGTTCAGTATCCCTTCATCTACCTCACCTACCAGTCCACTAAAGTACTCTTAAATCTCTCAACGTATTTGTTCATCTTGCACTAACACGGTTATCCTTATATTTTATATTACCATTTATTCCACCAGTCTGATTATAATTATTCTGGAAAGAAGTGAAAAAGGGCAAATAATTATTTGTCCTTTTTCACTTCTTTCCAGAATAATTTTCTATTTTCGACAAACTCTTCATTCTTCTTCTTTCTCAAGTTTTCACTTATTCTCTATTTACTTCTTTTTACCACTCGATTAACATTGTTCTTGCATTTTTGTCGAACTCATTACATCTTCAGTGACCTCTTTTCATCACTGTCAGGCTAAGATTGCACCATGCTTTCCCAGATCTTCGTTTTTTTCTTTCACTGCATTTTTCACCCGATTGTTTCACCGTATAGTCAATCATATGTCCCTTCAATCCATTTTATACACGCTCACACCTAACACTTTCCTTATAAACAATCCACATGTTCTGTCTATTCATTTGTTCATCATTTATCTCAGCTAAGGCTTGCTCTGGCTTTGCTCTACACTTCTATCTATATATATGCTGAAATGGTGCATGACAAAACTACTAAAACATTTAACTTAATTTATCAGTGTATGAAGAGAGACACACTAAAAGATATTAAGTGCTAATTATTTCAAATACTGGTATAAAATTGTGTTTTTTTCATCTCAATGTCGAGGCGTAAAATTAGAAATTCTTGTGGTGTGGTCGAAACTCTATTCTTAAAGGTAATCTTTGGCGATTTGCTTTTACCCCTCCTTACACCTCAGTGTGTTGAATTATCAGCCGGTACAAAATAATTTTGAAATGTTAATAGCCTTCTTTTTACTTTAAAGTGGTTGGTTGGATAAAGAATCATAATCGTCAGATGACGACAGAAAAAAATACATAGGCTGCGGGTAAAAGTATGTCTTAAGCAATGAGAATTTTTATCCTTTTAATCATAATCCACTTTTCTAATGTAAGCTGTAAACATTTTTAAGATTGAATGTCATTATAATGGAGGCTATAAAGCTAATATAATTTGTTAATGTGTCATCATCCAATTTTATGCAATATGCCATTGCAGGATTGAGCATTTTATAGAGATGAGAATTCCAGTATTGTTTTATCTATAGTTTTATCTAGAAATTAACAACGCGAAGGATTGTTAGAATAAACAAACTTATTTCACTTTCAGGTAAAACTTATGAATAAGAGTCAGAACTGGAAGCCTGTTCTTGTTCTTACTGTAATATTCTTCTTCAGAGAATTTGGTGGCCAACCAGTTGTCTTTTACTACGCTCTTTATATTTTCAAGGAAGCTAATATCTCTGTTAATGCTTTTACTTGCTCAGTCTTTGTAGGTGTTACCAAACTTCTCACTTCATTAAGCACTTGCACACTCTACGACAAATTCGGACGACGACCAATGCTACTCGGATCTTTTATCATAGGAGGTCTTAGTTTAACATTCGCTGGGCTGTTTCTCCATTTAAATGTTGAGATATACATATGGATACCGCTTGTAATGATTTTGATTTATATCGTAACAAATGGTACTGGAATAGGACCTGTCCCATGGATACTTCTGGGAGAATTAATACCAACGCCAGTGCGATATTTAGGATCAAGTGTTATTGGAACCACTTTTCTTATTTTCCAATTTATTATTATTTATGTTATTCCTGTCCTGGTAAATGCTTTTGGTGTAGGTGCAACATTAGTTTTACTGGCATCGTTCAACATCACTGGGGCTGTAATTATCCATTTTATCCTTCCGGAAACAAAAAATAAGTCGCTTCTTCAACTGGAAGGGGCTTTCTCTTAAATCTTTGTACCAATTACTTTGTTGAGATGTAGTCTCAGTTTTTTAATCATGTCAAACAACTGTATATAAAATGAAAAATGAGGAAGTTGGTCAGACGAACAATCCATATGATACACACACACACACACACACACACACACACACACACACACAGGGTGAGTCACGACGAAATGTCGTAACTTTTAGAACTTATAGCTGAGGTTATTTCCAGTCAAAAACTACATATGAACATAGGTTCGATTCTTAACGGTTATGGAGTTATGGATGTTTGAATGTTTAAAACTAACAATAAGCGAACAAATAGCTGCTAAAATTTTTATTCATGAATTTACAATAACTGTTCAAAATGACTACCCTCGGCCTTAATACACATCGCGGCTCGTCTGTTAGTCACGCGTGTAGCTTGCATTAGTTCATTACGATTGTCCTTTATGAGGGATGCAGCATCCAAAATGCGACGGAGCAACGCATCTCGTATTTCCACTTTTCTCTGGTATATCAGCTCTTTCATGCCCCCCACAGATAAAAAGCTAGAGGGGTTAAGTCCGAAGACCTGGGTGGCCAATTTTGTGCACCACCACGACCGATCCATCGTCCAGGGGAGCGATCATCGAGATGCATTCTCACTGCACGGCTAAAATGGGGAGGAGCTCCGTCTTTTGGAAGTACATACGCAATCGTGTTACAAAAGGGACATCTTCTAACAGTGGCGGCAGTTCGTGTTGCAGAAATCGTACATAAATGTCACCTGTAAGACCACCTTCGAAGACAAACGGACCAATCAGCTGACCGTAGAGAATACCACATCACACATTGACACTGAACCGATGTTGAAAATTACTTTCCACAATGGCATGAGGATTCATTTCTGACCACACATGTGAATTGATTGAGCCTCATCACAGAACAAGTCGTATCGTTGCAATTGTCGATCGGCATTGAGCCAATTAAAAATTCCAGCCGTTGAGCACGATCCCCAGGTTGGAGGTGCTGAACGCGCTGTACGTGGTCTGGATACATGCCTTCTTCGTGTAACGTTCTACATACTCTCATTTGAGGCACTCTAATACGCGTGGAAATCCTTCGCGTACTAACATGAGGACTCCGCTGTACCATCTGAATAATGTTTTCTTGATCAGTCACATCTTTTTGTACCGGACGCTCAGATAAAACAGTAATGCTAGGAAATGAATCGCTCTCTCGCAATCTCAGAAAAACGTTGCTAAACACTCATCGATCCGGAATTCTTCGATTTTGAAAACGTCGCTGGTATTCAGCGACAGCAGCAATAGTATTTCCATCGCAAAATCCGTAAACATACACCATATTGGCATATTCAGCATTTGAAAACGTAAAAGGCATACTGAACGCACAAAACGTCAACTACACGCTGTGAAACACAACACTACTGCGGAGTTAGTTCATTTCGGTAAGTAACTGTCAATTCAGTTCAAGGTCACTCATACGCATGCTTGAAATTCAAACATGCATAGCTCCATAACCGTTAAGAATCGGACCTATGTTCGTATCGGACCTATGTTCAACTATAGTGTTTGTCATTTACCATTGCTTATTCGGACTATAGTGGATTTAATTTTCCCAGGAGAGTTTCTTGTTCCTTATTCCATATATATATATATATATATATATATATATATATATATATATATGGATGGCTATTGCAGTAATGTCTAATTAATAATTAAATGTTTTGGTTATAAGAATTTAATAATGTTTGTTCAATAAAGAAGTTAATAATGTTTAATAAGAAATGTAATTATGGTTTGTACGAGTAATAAGAAATTAATGTTTGTTTGTTTGTTTATAAAATGCTAGTTGGCAACACCCGGAAATAGGTCTAGGGACGAGAGAGAATGCCCATCTTCAGTTATCGGACGGCCATTGGCATAATAAGGTGTTTTTTTTTTGTATTACAATGTTTTTGTAAATTTTTAATATTCTTTCATGTCTCTCTCCGGCTAAATGTTAACTCTAATTTCCCCTCGCATTACCCCGTTTGTCTAAAGTGTTTCGGTATAAAATAAAAGTCACTAAATGTAATTAATTGTATAATTATCCCCGGTCTCCTTTGCGTTGTTAGAAAGTGAAATGTCACTCATCGGCTGAACCGTTGGCCCACGTCTACCCGTTGCCCCGTGTTTATAAAGTGCAGCGAAGTGAGTGTAAAAAAGAGAAAGAGCAAAATGATAAAAGAAATTGAATAGAAAGTAAAGTAAATAATGAATTATAAATGAGGGGAATGGGAATCACTACAGTATCAGCATATAGGGACAAAAATTATTTTTTTAACTTTAGAGTTCGGAAGGTTGAATTTTGTTCTTTATCATGAGGAAACTTAGCATGCCATATTTTAAAGCAATCAAATCATATTTAGTGGTGGCGCACGGTAGTATAAAAATGTAAAGTAATGTACTTTTAATCAATAATAAAATACCCCATTTATTTCTTTGCAAAATTTGCAGAAATTATTATTGAAATATTTATAAGAAATATTCATGTCTTCAGATATATAGTTGAAGTTATGATATAATATCAATATATGTAACTACTTCTTGTGACTTTTGGCATCTGGAAAACTGGCAAGGAGCAAGCTGCAACTCAAATCCTCAGTTAACTACATGCTGAGGAAGTGCGTATGTGTTAGTGCTCCATTTATTTCACGGTTAGGAGTTTCACGCCCTAAAACTTCCAATTTTCTTGCAATCATGGCTAGTACTAGTTACAGTACTCATTCTAAAACAGATATATGGCTTGTTGGTCCAACTTTACCAAAAATATTGGGCGATAAACTCCCTTCTCAGCAACAAGTTTTGGCACATTTTTTTTACAATCACTCAGAGATGGAGCTCCCTTTGAAAGATAGTGCTGAGAACACTTTGATCAGTGTTATGGGTTTCTGGAAGAAAGCCAGTATTCCAACTGCACATAAACATGATCTTAGTAAGCGGTTGCTCAAACTTTATTCTGAATGGAAAGCATTACAAAAAAGTAAGTCCCGTCGATCTCAAAAGCAAATTTCCTTCCAATGAAACACACTTCACATTACGACTCAATGAACTTTTTGACATTGCACACGAGAATGCTCTGTCTATGATGAAAATAGAAGAAGATAAGAAATTTCTTATTGCTCAGCGCAGTGGAAGGAAAGGTCACATAGCTGATATTGATAAAGTGACAACAATCAAGGAAAGAAATAAGATAATTAGAGAGCAAAATTTTATTAACCGCAAGAGAAAACATGAAAAAGAAATACAACAACTAAGCAAAGTTAGAGCAATAGATTCAAGTACCAGTAGTGATAACTAGTCGATCCATTCGGAAAATAGTACATCTCAAAAATTAAAAAGTTTTTCTCAGGGTGACACCCAACCACAATTGAAGAAAGCAAGACCTCAAAACATAATGACTCCCAAATTAGCGCAATCTCTAGACCGT